>CM035411.1:34020922-34032861 GCA_020310875.1 Ceratopteris richardii | reverse complement strand
AACCACCTATTTGAGTAGGGTGCAGACGATGGCTCTAAAATTCGCATGTGAATCTTTTCCTTAAGAAGCCGCATTAACTCTGGTAAATGGGCTTTCGGAACAGGTATGGGTCGAAAATTCCATGGAATGTGAGGCACTGTAAAGATGATCATTGGTGGTACAATTTTTGGGTCTGCACAACCTATCTCATGGGAATATAAAGAAAATGCCTTTCCATGCTTTCTAATCACTCTTTGAAATAGTTCACGTTCCTCGGGTAACAAAAAATTTTCATCATTTCCTATCTTGATTAGCTTTAAAGTTTCTTCTGTGAAAGTATGACCTATATTTGTGCGCTCTCTTAAATAAGGATCATTGGTAACTTTCCTAAACTTCTCTTCACTCTCTCGTGGTAATGATTGGGCAATCGGTTTAATTTTTTTATCAACGGTTTTGTATTTTGTATTTACTTTTGCTTCCTTTTCATTACTCATGACAAATTTAATAATAAAATCATATTCTTCAATAGAATTTAAAAGTACAAATCTAAAATTTTCTTTTTCATGCAAAATATTTTGAAGTTCTTCAATCAATGAGTTTGAAGATAAAGTTTCAATTACGGTTTCAATGTGTTCATCAGATGAAATGAATCCTTTCTCTTTATAAAATTTTTCATAATGTTTAATAATTTTTTCAGGAATTTGTTTATAATGACTGAATTGCAAATATGATGAAGGGAAATACAAAGAAAAACTATCTAAAGTATCTACAGATGGGTGCGAGACATCAAACCAAGAACCACCATTGTCTCGCTCAACAGTGGCATCTAGGCAAAATTTTGATCATAATAAGTTCCAAACTCACGAAGAGGCATATGATCTTCACGTATCTTTTCATGAGAACGGATGGGCGTCTTCCTAATTTGCTCCCTATTTCGTACATGGTTTGGGCTGACTATCATAACTTGGAGCGATTGTAGATCATCTTTAGATCTAATTCTTGCGTATGCTGAGCCGTCATCTATTACTTTAGTCTCCATTCTGGCTTCACATATAAATGGTTGACCTAAGATAATTTCATAAGAGCAATTGTCGTGAATGAAAAAGTGGAATGTCTCAGAAATTCCACCTATCATTAGAGGTATGTTGGCACATGCTCCTAGGAGTGATCCACAACCATTGTCCGCGGTTCGCATTATCCAGCCGTGATTTTTATCAATAGGCCATTTAAACTTATCATATAATCCTTTCGAAATCACATTGATTTCAGACCCAGAGTCAATTAGGGCTAAAGCAGAATATGCTCTCTTCTGATCTCCTAAGTTAACCTTAATCTCCGGTGTGCCTCTCGCCCAAAAACTTTTTCTAAAATCACTCTCTGAGTTTTTGTTTCGTCATCTGGTACAATCGGCCCTAAGAAATTTTTGTTCACATTACAGGTATTATCTTCTTCATCTTCTGAGTCTAAAGAAAGAGATTCATGAATCAAGTGAGTTACATCGGCAACATCTTGCATCTCTACCTCTTGTGACAGAGGGAATCTCTTCCTTTTAATTAGTTTAATAAAATTTTCCTTAAATTCAATTTTTGCTATTGAGAAGATTTGTTCTAAAGTCATTGTTACTGCACTTTTTAATAAGATGTCATACAATATTTCTTTCGAATCAACTTTTTGTTCAAGTTCAGAAATAAGAATAGCTTTCGGTACTCGTTTTGGTTTCTTTTTTGGTTTCTCTTCAGGTTTTGTTTCAGTTCTAGGAATTTGCTCTACTTTGTCTGATGTTTGAATTGGCTCACTAAACACAGGTTGTTTACCCTCCCTAATTTCTTTTCTTCGCTCCTCATTTGTTTTAGAACTTTCGCCTTGTTCAAACTGAACTTTCTTAGGCTTCGACTCATCTCTCATCTTACTTCTAGTCATTCGTCTACCTGAATCATTTGCATCTTGCTCATCATCCCTCTTTCTTTTCTCTTCAACATTCGCAATATGCGAATATATCGAGAATTGATCGACAGGAGAGTTCCACGCAGTTTTCTGCATAATATCATCTCTTGCCTTTATCAAAGCTTCAATTGAGTAGTTCCTTGTTTCCCTTGTTTGTTCGGAATCAGAGTCACTATCAACATATTCTAGTTTAACAGCAGAAGCAGATTTCGAAGACTCAGAAAGGTTTTCATACAGCTTCTGCATCCCTCCCTTTCCCCAATTGGCAGCTAAGGGTAAATGTGTTCTATAGTCGCACAATCGATTGTCAATATCAATTACAAGTCTTTTCTCTTTCGCATCTTTCAATGCTTCACATGTGTAAGTCAAATGATCTGTGGCATCGCACCAGATACATCTCCTCACATTGGCATTTCTCCTTTCATTGAAATTTCTTTGGTTAAATGCTTGAGCAATCGGTTGAGGAATTGGTTGGGGTACAACTGGAGGATTAGGAGGTATAAAAAGTGGATTAGGAGGTACTAATGGATGATTCGGAGCTACTAATGGTGGATTTGGAGCATTTACGGTTTGAGGATAAATAGTCGGATGAGCTTGCATTGCAGGTTTATCTTGAAGGTTTAAAGCATACACCACATTCTGCAAAGCCGCTACCTCTTTAGACATATTCTCGTGCATATGCATCATATTGTCCAACTTGTTAAACAAAATCTCAAATTGTAACTCGGTTGGTACTCTAGATGTGGATGTTGTAGGCTCAGCTTTTGAATCTATATGTGTATCCCTAGTTGCCTGAATCGGAGGAAAACTGGAAGATGGTTGAGACATCGATTCATAAAGGAGTGTTTTACGTTGGATCATGTGAGCAACCGCCTCAACTACAGTTTTCACTACACCCCAGTCATCTGTAAGCCCATATTTCTTTCCCGGTTCTTCAAGCCTACGCTCAACCTCTACCCTTATATCTGGAGTCAAGATTTTAAGGAAATATAAAATGATATCTAGGGTAAGGGCAACTCTATCCTGTTCAGGTAATTGAGAGAATCTTTTAATAAATTCGCCATGGAGTTGAGTTAAAGAAATGTGAGGCTTAGGTGAACTAATCCATTTCATAAATCCTTCTCTACTATGTTGACTGTAGTCTTCTAAGTAGAATTCCTTATGCAGCTCTTTTCTAAACTCATCCCATTCCTTATTGTCATGTATATCCATAATAGCTTTTACAGTACCTATGGCCAGACGTCCAAGATAGGATTTCCACTTTGTTTCAGGTAAACCGTGTAACTTAGCTAATTCCTCAAACGTGTCTAAATAATTTGTAACATTCATACCAGTAAATTTCCCTTTATCCTTTAATAACGTTTCAACTACTTTTTGTCCTTGCGTCTCGTGCATCATAGTTTGAAATAGCTCGTCCATTTTTGAAGTTTGTTTTGACCTAGCTTGAACAATTCTAACTATATCCCGAACTTCTTTTGTTACTCTTTCCTTATGTTCAGCTACTAATTCTGAAATTCCGTTAGAGTCCAGTTTGTTAAGTTTATACTATGCCAATATGCTTCAAGTAAAGCTATGATTAACGCTTAACCTATGATTAACAAACAGTTGCCTTTAACCTATACCAATAATAAAATTTTGCACCCAAGAATGTAAGGGTAAAGAAATTATACCAATTTCTCGAAGATGAGGCTCAAAATAGTGCTTTCTGTGAAATTCAATACATTTATTGATTTGAATCAAAACCTAAATACATAGTTTGCTAAAATGGGTGCGAACGTTGTGTTCTTCAATTGTTGATGAAAGGGGTGGCGAGACCAGGTTCTCCTACTTGCCAATCTTCATGGAGGCGCTCAGGTCACCAGACCAGCCCTCGACACCAAGAAGATTGCAAGCTCACGTAAATGCCACAGCTTCCAGGGATGAAGACGCAGCTGCACTGATGTAAAAGCGTATGAATGTATATGCAATGCAAACTGATAATACCTGTCTGAGTCGCAAGCCGATCTTCACGTCGGGTTCACCAATGTCGGGTCGTGAGGGATGCTCGGATGGTGGATCAAGTCATCCGCCTAAATCGTTCGGCACACGCAGGGTGTCTGTAGCGGATTCAGACTAAGGACCATAGGGACAAGCTGCTTTATATCTGGCAATAGCTATCTGTTTGAGTGTTAAAAAATAATGACTCTTCGGTTATCTGA
This sequence comes from Ceratopteris richardii, assembly GCA_020310875.1. Classification (NCBI taxonomy): domain Eukaryota; kingdom Viridiplantae; phylum Streptophyta; class Polypodiopsida; order Polypodiales; family Pteridaceae; genus Ceratopteris; species Ceratopteris richardii. Next base: position 34,028,740 of record CM035411.1, on the reverse strand, counting down.
TCTTTAACTATCTCTTCTACTGTAGCTTCTAATGGTTTTGGATGAGTTTGTCTAACTAAAGTTGGTGGAAATAAATCTTCACCACTTTTATGATTCAGAAGATGTAATGGAAGAAAAGGCTAGGAATGTAGTTAAACATTGTTCATAAGATAAAGACACTAATGATTCGGTTGTATGTTCAATGATATCATTACTACTGTTTTCAGATTCATGGTATAAATCGGAATACATGAAAGAACTAATAGAAACAATATGATGCTAAACTGATTTGAATAAATGAATTAATAAGCTAATACAAATGTAAAGTCTAGATAATTGGATAAATGTCTAAGCAATCGGGTAAATGACTAAATGGAGATATAAGGTTTAAATGGATCTTCAATCTGCCGGTTCACTTCAACTGCTTGTACTTCACTTTAACTGATTGTAATCTGCAATGTTTCTGCAAAAAAACATTAGCATTAGTAATATTACAAAATTTAAAAGACATTTCACATACATTAAAGCATACACATGCTTAATAACTTGCCTTTGTCATGCATATATTCATTCATTCAATTACATACCCATGCACATAAATCATGCATACTATGATTCATATTTTAATATACATAGCCTTTAATATAAATATGCATACTAACCATACAAACACGCATGATTTACTTAGGAACATATGGATGTAATTACTAAATAATAAATAATAAACAAATCATTTAATAAATAATACTTACTAAATAATGAACTAATCATTTAATACTATTAATTAGTTTTAATATTCATTAATTAAAAAACTACAAAAGAAATACCTAACTAAACCATATCGAATACACATTCTCTCTCTCTCTCTACCGTTCTCTTTCTCTCTCCCTAACTCTTTCTCTCTCTCTCTCTTTCTCTCTCTCTCTCTCTCTCTCTCTCTCTCTCTCTCTCTCTCTCTTTCTACGTTTCTCTCTTCTGCGCCTCTCTCTTTCTCTCTCTCTCTCTTTTCTCTCTTTCTCTCTCTCTCTCTCTCTCTCTCTCTCTCTCTCTCTCTCTCTCTCTCTCTCTCTCTTTTCTCTCTTTCTCTCTCTCTCTCTCTCTCTCTCTCTCTCTCTCTCTGCTATTTCTCTCTCTCTCTCTCTCTCTTTTCTCTCTTTTCTCTCTCTCTCTTTCTCTGCCATCTCTCTCTCTCTCTCTCTCTCTCTCTCTCTCTCTCTCTCTCTCTCTCTCTCTCTCTCTCTCTCTCTCTCTCTCTCTCTCTCTCTCTCTCTCTCTCTCTCTCTCTCTCTCTCTCTCTCTCTCTCTCTCTCTCTCTCTCTCTCTCTCTCTCTTCTCTCTCTCTCTCTCTCTCTCTCTCTCTCTCTCTCTCTCTCTCTCTCTCTCTCTCTCTCTCTCTCTCTCTCTCTCTCTCTCTCTTCTCTCTCTCTCTCTCTCTCTCTCTCTCTCTCTCTCTCTCTCTCTCTCTCTCTCTCTCTCTCTCTCTCTCTCTCTCTCTCTCTCTCTCTCTCTCTCTCTCTCTCTCTCTCTCTCTGCGTGCTGCCGTGCGCAGTTCTGCAGGGGGAGGGAGGGAACCTCTCTCTTCTCTCTCTCTCTCTCTCTCTCTCTCTCTCTCTCTCTCTACGTGCTGTCGTGCGCAGTTCTGCAGGGGAAGGGAGGGAACCTCTCTCTTCTCTCTCTCTCTCTCTCTCTCTCTCTCTCTCTTTCTCTCTCTCTCTCTCTCTCTCTCTCTCTACGTGCTGCCGTGTGCAGTTCTGCAGGGGGAGGGAGGGAACCTCTCTCTTCTCTCTCTCTCTCTCTCTCTCTCTCTCTCTCTCTCTCTCTCTCTCTCTCTCTCTCTCTCTCTCTCTCTCTCTCTCTCTCTCTCTCTCTCTCTCTCTGCGTGCTGCCGCGCGCAGTTCTGCAGGGGGAGGGAGGGAACCACACACATCATACAAACACACATACATCACACACACACACATACATCACATACACACACTTCACACACATACATCACATACACATCACATACACACACATCACACACTCACACATACATCACATCACATACATCACACATAACATACACACGCACGTCACATACACACATACACACATCACACATACACATCACATACACACACATATACACATACTTCACACATCACACATATATCACATACACACATCACACATACACATCACATACACACACATATATACACACATCACATCACATAACACATACACGCACATACACATAACACATTCACACATAACACATTCACACACATACACATAACACATTCACACATAACACATACACATTCACACATAACACATACACGCACATACACATAACACATACATCACACACATACACATACATCACATACACACATATATCACAAACACACATATATCACATACACACACATCACATATACACACTTCACATCATACACACACACTACTGCAGGGACTCAGACCAAGCCACGGAATAGGCATGGGCATGCTTCCAGCCGGACAATCAACATCAAAATCATAATACACAGCAAGACATGACGGCTCAATATCCCGAGCACGAGGAGGGTCTAATGAGAAAGAAGGGGAAACAGAAGAAAGTAAAGAGCAGGAGACAGTACCTGCAAAAAAACATTAGGAAAAATTAGATCAACACACTCATATATATACACACACAACTCATTTGTAAACCATTCCTTTGATTTTACTTTATTTCCTCATCCTCACTTTTTCCCATTAACATTCACCACACTTTAAATAACTTTCTCACACAACCTCTCTTTTAACTAACCTCACACTCACCACTCTTTGTACACACCTTTTTTACACTTCAAATGCATATTTTTTTTCTACCACTCTTTTAACTTGCACTCACAACTACCACACTTTGAAACTATTTACTTTAACCACTTTAGTTACACACTTAACCCACACCACACTTTAAACAGCACTCACATACACCGCTCATTAATTATCCACTTCAATTATTATTTTATTCTATTACCTTAATTTTCTTAATTAAATAAATCATTTAAATTAACCTTAGTTTAAGTTTTAATTAAATCAAACCTTAGGATTTAATTGCACATACATGATTAAATAATTAATTAAACCATATTTTAATTTTTATTATTGAACCAATGCTTAGTTATAGATTAATTTCCTTAAATATTAATTATTTTAACCCTTGAAACATTCTAAAACCCTAAAACCCTACTTAAAACCCATCAAAACCCATCAAAACCCTATTAAAACCCTTTGAAAATCATTGATAACCCATTAAAATCTTTCTGATCCCTTGTAAACCCTAACATGAACCCATTAGAATCTTTTGAGACCCTTCAGATGAACTTAATTGACATAAAATCATATGAACTTAGAAAACCCTAGGGTTAAATACCCATGAATCAAGCATGTATAAATATGAAATACTCATTAATTGAGTAATTAGGATAAACCCTAATTTGAACATATTTTCTTCATCATTTCTTGTATCTGCAAACACTTCAAAAATAGTTAATTCAATCCAGAACAATTATTCAACAGTGAAAAAGAGGTTTAGAATTCACCAATTAAGTTGTTTTCATTTTCTCTGGTCATCAACTGGAAGATGCAAATCTTCCCGACATCCACCGCCACCAAACCTGCACATCGTCCTCGATGGGCCAACTTGCAGATTAAGGGAAGCGGCATTTTCAATGATTTCCTGAAATTAAATCATAGAAAAGCATCAATTCTTTTTATAAACATCTTTTAACTTATCAAATTTTTAATCTTTTCAACATGCACATGAGGTTTCATTAAAATTAAATCTGGCAATGAAAACATATTAAAGTATAAAGGTAAACTATTAACCTTTTCAGTCAACAAACATTAGTTTATATTTTATCCATTTATAAACTATGTAAAGATTAGTATAAAACAGAATTCATTTTCATTCATTCAAATGCAGGTTTCGTTATATATATGCATTCACATATGAGCAATCAAGCATGCCAAAGAAATCTACTAAATCTACTTGGACAGACAGCCGCCTTGTATGCCCAATTTTAATCACTAGATGTGTTTTTTCACAACTAGTTTCTTCATATAAATATGATGTAAACTTCATATCGATAATAAATGTAAATACCTTTTTGGGGTGGAAGAAGGTATAACTTCCATGTCAATTTTTTTTTTTTTTTCGCTACTTTTTTTGTTTTAAAGGGGAAAGGCTTAACCCCTTAATCCGAGCTAAGGATCTAGCTGCATGGACAAGAAAGATCTAGGTTTTCACAGACATGTATCATGCAACAATATGCTCCTACATATATACAACTACTTTCGTTATCTAAATGAACTACAAATCCTTCTATTTTTAACAAATCTCACTTAATCTATAAATGTAGAAATATAAATTATGTTTATTTCCCTAATATGGTTAAATAGAGTCCTTTATAAATTAATATTCTTCATTCCAGATTTTATCAATTAGTTTTATATGAATGCAAATAAAATACGTAAAACAAAATTTTAAGACAAAGAAAAATACGACCTAAAATCAATTTTATCTTTAATCTGCTTCATCTTCAATCTGCTCTCTTTAAATTTATCAGAACTTTTGGCATAACATCTTCAATTGCTTTGATCAATGCATCTTCAGAACCTGTAATCACTTATAAAATAGAAGCTACAAAACAAGTAATCTTCATTATCATTTATCTTACAAATATAAATTCATATATTCTATCATATCACAAATTTAATCATAAAAAATTCATAGTGGTTATAATTATCATAAATAATGCATTCTTAATTTTTTTAAATAGGTTTTTATAAAAGTTCCTCTTACTCATCATATGGTATATCAATAAAATCATCCTCATATTGTAACATTTTTTTCATGTTCTTCATATTTATCATGATCATATTTATATCATATATATTTCTTTCTTTTAAAATTATATCATCATAATTGTTGTAAACAAAGATCATTTTGTGCAAAATATTCATCATAATAATATTCTTCATAATTGTTCTTCATAATAGATTTCTTCTTATTTGTGAAAGAAAAAAAATCATAAATTTATCATAAGTTTAGGAAATGACAAGCATATTGATCAAAATCATTTGCAAGCATAATTACAAACATGTTTTTGTTTAATTTGAAACAAACTTTGTGTTTTCATATTTTAGAATTCTTTTGATTAAACAAATCGTAATGTAAACTTAGTCATAAGTTTGTAATTAGCTTTTCAAACATTAAAACTAAACAATTTAGGTATATGTTTCTCAATTTTTAGGAAAACAGCATATATGCAGCAAGCAAAAATCAAATTTTTTGAAATGTTTTATCTTCAATAAACAATTCCATCACAATAAAACTATTCACTTAAATTCTTCTCCTTTTTCTTACCTTTAGATGATTTTTTGATATTATTTTCAATCTTCCATATGGCTTCTTGTACCCATTTTCCCATATTCTTATCATGTTCTAATTGAATTTGAAGATTTTCATCTTCAGATGTTTGTACTATTCTTTCATCATTTTTATTTTTGTCACATTTATTGTCATTTTCTATGACTTTAGGTTCCGTTTTAACCGCATATATATCTTTATTTCCATCAATTGATTGTTCATTTTCATCACCTTTTATCCTTACATCTTCTTCTTTCTTAATCTTATTCCATGTATCTTGATCCTTAAATGTAGTTTGAATATCAATGTTACTCATAGATTTAGGTGTAAGAAGGTTTTGATCATTGTCCAAGCATTTACTTTTAGTCACAACCTTGTTCATAGAATGTAATTGACATACATTACTTTTCTCATTATGACTCTTCGGTTTCCATTGTTTTTGAAGTTTGGTTTTAGGACTCAATTTTGTTTGATCAAAATAGTCTATCATCCCTCCTCGACCTAAGTTTAATTTCAAAGGTAGTTGTGTTTGATAATCACAAATCTTCAGGTTATGTGAAATGACTAAGTGATTTTGACATGCATTACTATAAGCAACACAATCCTCGTACCTATGACCTAGTTGGTCACACCAAAAGCATCTTAAGGGATATATTTTCCTATTCATAGCCCTAAAGGTGGATTTCCTAAACTCATTCATATGGGTTTCATTAGGCAACTTTGGAGATAAACTTTGCATTTCATGTTCATTACACTTGCATTTAGGGATTTCATTGACTTTTTTGGTCAAATCATCTATTTGGATCTTTAATGTTTTAACAATTTCTTGTAAAATTCCACACATCGCTCTATTTGAATTAGAAAACTCACTTAACTTGTCAATTAACAAAAATACTTCTTTAAACTTTTCTTGATTTGACAAATTTAACTTATCCTCTAAATCTTTGAGTTGTGTTTCAAGTCCCGAATTTGCATTCTTAATTAAACCCTCCATAGTAAAGTTCGTTTTATGCATGTTTAAATTAACTGCTTTTTTACCCATTGATATTTGAGCAACAAGAAGTCTTAGATGATAGATCAATACCTGTAATCTGAATCGAAGAAGAGGCTTAAAGAGTGACTTGTGTATAAGTTTATACAATTTTTAATAGAATCAAAATCTAATACATGAGTTGCTAATGGATTATTGTGCAAACGTTCTTGCTTCTAATGTCGATGAAAAGGGATGGCGAGATGAGGATAGCTACTTGCCACTCTTCGTGGAGGCGCTCAGTTCCCTAGGGAACAGCCCTCAACACCTAGAAAAGTGCAAGGTTCCAACGACACAGCCACAGCTCCCACGGATGAAGAAGCTTCTGCAATTCAACCTGTCGATGTATGCATATGCAAGAAAAATTTAAAATTTATACCTGAGCTGCATCGCCGTTTGTTCACGTCGGGTTCACCAATGTCGGGTCGTGAGGGATGCTCGGATGGTGGATCAAGTCATCCGCCTAAATCATTCGGCACACGCAGGGTGTCTGTAGCGGACTCAGACTAAGGACCATAGGGACAAGCTGCTTTATATCTGGCAATAGCTATCTGTTTGAGTGTTAAAAAATAATGACTCTTTGGTTATCTGATCTTTAACTATCTCTTCTACTGTAGCTTCTAATGGTTTTGGATGAGTTTGTCTAACTAAAGTTGGTGGAAATAAATCTTCACCACTTTTATGATTCAGAAGATGTAATGGAAGAAAAGGCTAAGAATGTAGTTAAACATTGTTTATAAGATAAAGACACTAATGATTCCCAAGTAATATTGTTCATAAGATAAAGACACTAATGATTCGGTTGTATGTTCAATGATATCATTACTACTGTTTTCAGATTCATGGTATAAATCGGAATACATGAAAGAACTAATAGAAACAATATGATGCTAAACTGATTTGAATAAATGAATTAATAAGCTAATACAAATGTAAAGTCTAGATAATTGGATAAATGTCTAAGCAATCGGGTAAATGACTAAATGGAGATATAAGGTTTAAATGGATCTTCAATCTGCCGGTTCACTTCAACTGCTTGTACTTCACTTTAACTGATTGTAATCTGCAATGTTTCTGAAAAAAAACATTAGGCATTAGTAATATTACAAAAAATTAATAAGAAACATAAAAGAAATAATTCACATACATTAAAGCATAGACTAAAGCATTTACATTTAATGCATACATTCACACTCATACATACTAATGCACTTTACATGCATGCTTTCAAATGCTAATATATGCTAATACACACATACTAACATATTAACCACAACATCTAACAGATGCTTATACATTCTTTTGTAAATGATAGCACACATATGCTCATGCATCACATAAATATGCTATCCTACAAGCATAAATGCATACATACTTACTGCTATTCACATACATAATACCATGTATA
>CM035411.1:33823422-34018422 GCA_020310875.1 Ceratopteris richardii | reverse complement strand
CTCATCCTCACTTTTTCCCATTAACATTCACCACACTTTAATTAACTTTCTCACACAACCTCTCTTTTGATTACCCTCACACTCACCACTCTTTGTACACACCTTTTTTACACTTTAAATGCATATTTTTTTTCTACCACTCTTTTAACTTGCACTCACAACTACCACACTTTGAAACTATTCACTTTAACCACTTTAGTTACACACTTAACCCACACCACACTTTAAACAGCACTCACATACACCGCTCATTAATTATCCACTTCAATTATTATTTTATTCTATTACCTTAATTTTCTTAATTAAATAAATCATTTAAATTAACCTTAGTTTAAGTTTTAATTAAATCAAACCTTAGGATTTAATTGCCCATACATGATTAATTAAACCATATTTTAATTTTTATTATTGAACCAATGTTTAGATATAGATTAATTTTATTAAATATTAATTGTTTTAACCTTTAAAACATTCTGAACCCCTAGAAAACCTACTTAAACCCATAAGAAACTCATGAAAACCCTTTAAAACCCTTCCAAACCCTATCTCTAACCCATGATAAATCATCTAAACCCTTAACATTAACTCAATGAAACCATTTAAGATCCTTTGGATTAATCCTACTAACTTAACTTATATAAACTTATGAAACCCTAGGGGTATATACTCATATGTCTTATATGTATCAATTTAAAACACTCATTAAATGAGTAATTAGGGTAACCCTAATATGAACACATATTCTTCATCGTTTGTTGTACCTGCAAACACTTCAAAAATAGTTAATTCAATCCAGAAAAATTGTTCAACAGTGAAAAAGATGTTTAGAATTCACCAATTAAGTTGTTTTCATTTTCTCTAGTCATCAACTGGAAGATGCAAATCTTCCCGACAGCGCTCCAAGAAAAAGACGAGATCAGCTCCTCACTCGAAGACCTGGTCGAAGAAACGAAGGCCCAACTGCAGGAGAGTATCCAGAAAAATCAAGATCAACAGAGAGAGACCGACCAAATCAAAGATGAGTTACGACGAGCCCAGGAGTGCTTGGATGAAGTCAACAGAATGCTCCGGCATCAATTAACCCGGGAAGCTAAAAACCAGAAAGATCTCGCCAATGCTCGAAGAGAACGCGACGCCTATTACAAGACCATTGAGTTTCAGAACCAGATGATCGAGCGTCTCGAGAATCAAGTGCAAAATCAGAAGGATAGGGTCACGGATATGCAGCAGAAGGTCACCGAAATGAAGACATCCCGCGACGCTGCATTATCCAACGACTTTTTCTTACAGGAGGCCTTCTTACAAAACCAGGCCGAAATTTTGTTAACCCAAGCCATCGCCCTGAGCTCCGTTAGAACGGACGCCCAATTATTAGAACAAACCACCTTAGTTCAGTTGATAGAAACTCTTAAAAAGAAAATCACCCGCACATTTAGGCTCGCCCGAGATATGTACTTAGAAGGTCTTGTAGCCGAAACATAAGAACTTGCGGGTTCGAGTCCACCGGGCGTGCGAGTGTTAGACGGCCGCCGAATAAGGACAAATGTACTAGGACAGGCATCTTAAATAGAAAGAACCTTTCCAGAAACGTGCAGGTAACAAAAGATTCGCGCACCACTATAAAAGTTCTTATATATAAGGCAATGAGAAAGAGTGGCGAGAGAGCGCCCATTTGGGAATTGCGGTGTATTGTTTAAGTGTGTCTTTCTATTATGTTCTGTTCTGTTAGGTGTGTCTTCTATTTTGTCTGTGAGAGCGCCCATTTTGGGAATTGCAGTGTATCGTTGGAGTGTGTATTTCTGCTCTGCTCTGTCCTGTTCTGTTCTGTTCTATTCTGTCTGTGCTTTGTCGGGTCGTTTGTTCGCGTCTTAATACATATTTACGAAGCGTTGTAGCGTGTTACGAATCTATTCGGTAATGGTTAAGTGTGTCGCTGAGTATTGTTAAGTGCCGCGTGTTGTTATCAGTTCTTTGGCAAAGCAGAGTACATGGAAGTAGTTTCACTGTGGTCTGTTAAGGTTCTGTGAAGTAACTGAAGGTGATACAATAGTCCGCGTTCTCTGTGGATTCCGATCCCAGGAAGGACTTGTATGTGTAAGAGCCTGTGTGCCTTGGAATTAGTGATAAGATTGTTACGGTTCGGCTGTTGTTTGAGTTGACATACCGTAAGTTGTATACTTTTGAGTATAGTTGTTCGATGTGCCTCCGAGTCAAGAATAGGTGCATCCTGTGTAATATTCGGCGCATGAAGTTGAGTAGTCGAAGTAGTTTAAGTCAGAACCGGATTACTGCTCTTATACTATAGCAGACCCAGTCCGGAAATGTCCAACGTCCCAGTAAACCGCGTAGTTCGCAGTGTTCAGAGTCAAGTACTGAGCTAAGACGTGATAGGGTATTTATGATTGTGTGAGAGGTTGGGAAAATAGTACAGGGCCTCTGTCTAACAGACCCCTACCACTCCCAAGAACCCACGTGGCTAAGAGATAGAGTGCTTTTAATTATCACAGTAGTCCACAGTACTCGAAGTCCAGATTCAGAGTCTGTAGACTACCGAACGGCTAACATTTTGGCTAACGTTTAACAGTTTCCATGGTTATATTTCCAGATGCTAGAGGTCGTCCATCTACTACTTCAGCTATTACTGGTTTGTTCTTCCGAAGTATAAGAATTCCATGTTTTTAAGCAATCCTTCATTGATGAAACACGAGGATGCTCTTGAATCTGCTAAGGCTATAACTTGTAAGGGAAAGGGTCTTCTTAGGCATGATTAACTTGAGAGATGCAAGACATGTTCCGACTACACGATCTCTTTTACAAATGGACTTTTTCATTTCCCTGCTCTACAAGGCTGGCTGTGACTCTAGAGTTTGGTCTCTTGTTTGGACAATTAACTGCAATATGTCAAGGGTTTCCACAATACATGCATAATTTGTTATCCCTCCTTCTTTGTTTCTCTTGTGGTGTTAGAGGCTGGAACCTAGCTACATCTATCTGCATAGGTTGGAGCATAGACTCATCTCTAGGAGTGGCTTGGAAGGGTTTCCATTCACGAGGTCTTCCTTCTACTTGTTTTTCTTGTTTCCTTTCAAAAATGCGGTTATCACATTGAATAGCTTGGTTGATGTATTCATTCAATTTCCTAACCTCTTGCATCGTGAGTAGAAGGTCCTTCACATCATCTCTTAAGCCCCACCTAAATTGGCTTATGAAATAATCTTCATGCCAAGTGAGGTCACATATCAACTGCCTAAATTCTAATGCATAGGTAGAGGCAGGGCGGTTACCCTGATGTAGCTGTGGAAGTTTTGTTTCGGCCACTGGACTCATGTCTGCATCTCCAAAGGTGGTGATGAGCTCTCTAAGAAACCCCTCATAGTCATGAAGTATGGCCATATCCTTCTCCAAGATTGGGGCAAACCATGATAATGCTTGACCATAGAGTAAGGTTCCAATAAAACCGACCTTGGATGCATCATCAGGGTATCTATCAGGCTACATACAGATGTATAATTTGACTTGTTGCAAGAATTCTTGGAACTTTGTGCGATCACCATCAAACTTTTCTGGCATGCAAATCTTCGGTTCCCTCATGAAGGATGTACTAGGTCGTTGATCTACTTGCATACTCCCTTGATTTGTTTGAAGACTGCCGATTAATTCTTGTAATTCTTGGAGGAGTGCACCTACATGCATTGGATGTCCCATCTTGACTTGTGTTTGTCGATGAGTTAGGTCTTCGACTTGTTGTTGGAGACTCTGAAGTGATGCTACAATTTGTTCATAAGCATTCTGCATGATGACTGGTCTTGGATAGAAGCTTGTCTTTCCAAAATGTCAGGGGAGCACTAGATTGTGCTCTCTGACTAAGATTTTGGAAATACACTTCTGATTACAAGAAAGGGAAAACAATACAAGAATACATGATTGATACAAGATGTCCCACAACCCGTGACTGATAGGTATGAATAACTCGACTAGAGATGATACAGGAGACCCCACAACCTGGGATGGTAAGTATGAAACAAGATATCTGGATTACAAGAACTATCTTTTGGGAGATGAACAAGATACAAGAAAGAAGTCGATAGGATCTCGTACTACGGGATTATAAGGGGACAAGACATGATGTCCAAGAACTAGACTAGACAAGTCTAGAACAAGGAACAAGACAAGAACTAGAACTGGAACTTGGAGAGTACTTACTTGGTAGTCACGACACCTTGAGCTCCCAAGACTGGTATTGGAAAGACTAATTATGAATGTGGCCAACCCCTCTTATATAGGTTTTCCAAGGGCAGTTCTAGGGCGGTTACGAATTGATGATGTCATCGATGATGTCATCAATTCAAAGCATGGTCTCTGGATGTTCGAATCAAGTAAGAAGATAGTCGATATTAGGGTTTTGGCATGTTTCGAACATAATGGAAGCATTAGTTTCCCCAAATTCAGAACCAATCATGAGATATAGGATTCACATGGAATCTGAGATTCAAGATGGTTTCCTTTTTCCATGACACCTATCATATCTTGAGTCTAACACTCTCTTCCCCTTCTAGAGATCGTTGTCCTCAATGATCAATCCTTGATCTCCCCTTGAATTGATATCCTCACCCTTGCATAGTCTCTTGAAACTTCTTGTTCTCAACCTTGGTGTCTTGAGCCTTGCCTTTCCACCTCTTGGCCACTTGCCTACAAACTTGCCTTGCTCTCAATGTTGGTTTCTTGAACTTGGTTCTCACCAATGCAAGGTATCTTCGATCCTCAATCTAGTGCTTCCCTGTTGGGATGTAACCTGGAAGGATGTACCCTGGTGGGATGTACCTTGCAACATGCCATGCCATGTGCTGTGGCTTGCATCTTTACCCAAGTCTACTTCCTATGCTATGATACCAATTGTTAGAAGTGGAGAATGACATGCCTGGGATTCACCACCCAGCCTATTTATAACCCTTGCCTAGTCACCATCTAGAGCTCTCTATAAGGTCCCTCTACTCATCTAGCCATCATGAGTAGGCACCTCATATGAACTCTCTAGATTTCGGCCTTGGCTATCCTGAGCAAGGAACTTCTCCTTGAAAGAACTTGGAGAAGCTTGTAGGAGGTAGAAAAGTGTGTTTCGAAAGGACAACGTTTGGTCCAGCCAATCGGCACAAGACCAGCCCTTGAGGTTATGGAGACTCAAATAGACCTTATATGCATGCGATAAGTGCAAAGAAATTCTCTATGTACTTTGGAGCATCAAGGAGAAAGAGTCGATACAAAACAAATAGGTTCGCATGTCCACTAGCTCAAAAAACTTACTATTTATGGAAGAGACAATGATCTTCAAATGCCCATAGCGACCAGCGTGATTACAATTAGAAAAACTCCTTTTATGGGAGTGATACACATAGGGTTAAGTGTATATAATGCACAAAAGTATAAGGAATTAGCAAAATATGCTATAGGAATGAATCAGACACTCAATGGTGGTACCTCCTATTTTTCAGGAATACGTAGAGATTGACCTTGAGATAGAGAAACTGAGATTTCTCCTAATCTACTAAACCAAATGCTAAGAACATTTATAGGCATAAACTAGAGACTAATAACTTTCGAATGAGTCATCTCTCATCAAATTTGGATCTCTAGAGAGACATCCACAACCTTTGCAAGATTACTATTGGCGAAGAAGATGATGCAAAAAACTGAAGGAGCAAGACAATGATAGTCACAAGAGTATGTATATTGCTTCCATGTACTGTACAAGTGATTTTAAGTGTTTATATAGACTCAAGGAGTGTTCTGTGACTTTTACAAGTGGATTTTGAATTCAAATGAAGGTGGGAATGGTTGTTGGAGGGAATCAATTCACTTTCCTACAATCTAGGAAAAGTGAAGATCTAGTTTGATCTACTTTTAGGTGATTGATTGCTTAATTGATTACAACTCCACCACCATAAATTTATGGGATTTGGGATCTCTTTTTCTAATTTTACAAGTGTAAAGCTTGATGGAGAGTGTTAATCTCCAAAAGAACAAGCTACTCTTGTAATTAGAGCACCTCTATAACAAGAGTAACTCAAAATTTCACCAATTTTAGAGGATCTCAAAATTTCACCAATTTTAGAGGATCAATAATTAATTATGAAGATTTTCAAAAAATCTGTGAAGGAGATGACTACACAGAAAGTCTGCTGCACATATCTCTCTCATTACCTTATCAATTGTGTAAAGTATTTGATGAAACTTTGCACAAGGTGTCACCTACCGTTTGCGCACCTTCTCCAAGTTGAATCACTCCAAAAGATTAAGTATATCTTGAGAAATGATCTCAACAAGTTACCTATGTCTAAAACTACTCTTCTGAGAAGTCAATTTAGACACCTATAACTTTTAACACTTGGTTCTCTAAATCTAGAACCCGTTTACAAAAATGCTTTTAGCCACAAATAGCTTACCTTCCAACTTAAAGATTGAGTGTTTTCTTGCTCAAAACTTTAGACTGTGGAAGGAGAACTGACCAAAACATTAACATCAAATTTTACACCAGTTTCAGGAACCAGTGAACACTTCTTCACATATGAATGTTCCTCCACATAATTCTCACAGCCTGTTTGCAATTAGGCTCTCAAACTTTAACCATAGACTCATTAACTATGGACTTAGAGATCTACAAAAGGATTCTTGAAATGATCAAGCACAGAAGGAGAATACACAGAAACATCGGGTGCAATTTTTCTTCCATTTCTCAAGAAATTTACAACTGAGTGATGAGAGAGACTCAACTCACTTCTAAGATATCTAATGACTCATACAACTACTGATTACTCTATTCTCATGCTCTCTCATATTTTCCCCGACTTTTTCTTTGTATATATAGGCAAATATTTACAATATCATGACTTTACAAAAGTATAAGTGAACTATCTTTGAATTAATGTACATATGTGTACACATCTTCATCCTCTGAATATGCACTTCCTCCATGCTTCATAATTTGAACTTTCCTTTAATCTTTGGCTTCCAAATCTTCATTAAAACTTCAATTGTTGATTGCCCTGCACCAACAAGCTCAAGGCTTTTACAATGGTAAAAGATCCATGAAAAATCTTTTAAAAAAGTACAATAAGTGAGCATAAATAAAAGAACTCTCCAACTGATATTCTTTCCACACGATAGCCTTTGACGTAGATCAAATCCAACTCAAGCATAGTGTAAGCTTGATGTTCCAACAACTCCCCCTAAAGCTAAAGTATTCTTGAGTTTTCATTCTTGAAAGAACTTGGAGAAGCTTTTAGGAGGTAGAAAAGTGCATTTCAAAGCGACAAAGTTTGGTCTAGCCAACCGGCACAAGACCAGCCCTTGAGCTTATGGAGACTCAAATAGACCTTATAGGCATGTGATAAGTGCAAAGAAATGCACTATGTACTTTGCAGCATCAAGGAGAAGAAGTGGATACAAAACAAATAGGTTCGCGTATCGACTAGCTCAGAAAAACTTACTATCTATGGAAGCGACAATGAACTTCAAATTCCCATCGTGACCAGTGTGATTACAATTAGAAAAAATCCTTTTATGGGAGTGATACACATAGGGCTGAGTGTATATAATGCACAAAAGTGTAAGGGATAGGCATGATACCTCTTATTTTTCAGGAATACATAGAGATTGACCCCGAAAGAGGAAAAATGCAATTTCTCCCAATCTACTAAACCAAATGCTATGAAAATGTACAAGCATAAATTAGACACTAATCCATTCCAATTAGGCATCTTGCACTCAATTTGGAGCTTTGTAGAGAGATCAGCAGCCTCTACAAGATTACTATTGGTGAAGAAGATGATGCAAAAAATTGAAGGAGCAAGACAATGATGGTCACTAGTGTATGTATATTGCTTCCATGTATTGTACAAATGATTTCAAGTCATTAAATAGACTCTAGAAGGGATCCATGACTTCTTAAAGTGGATTTTGAATTCAAATGAAGGTGGTAATGGGTGTTGAAGGGAATCAATTCACTTTCCTACAATCTAGGAAAAGTGAAGATCTAATTTGATCTACTTTTAGGTGATTGATTGCTTGATTGATTACAACTCAACCACCACAAATTCGTGGGATTTGTGCTCTCATTTTCTAATTTTACATGTGTAAAGGTCAAGGCTTTTACAATGGTAAATGAACCATAAAAAATCTCTCCAAAAAATACAATAAATGAGCATAGGTAAAAGAACTCTCCAACATATATTCTTTTGCCGTAATCCAAGCGATAGTTTTTGATGTAGATCAAATACACCTCAAGCATAGTGTAAGCTTGATGTTCCAACAGCTCCCCTTAAAGCTAAAGTATGCTTGAGTCTTCATTCTCTGATAGGTTGAATACCTGCCATAGCTTTGAATCTACAAAGCTTTATTCCATCAAGTGCCTTTGTCATCATATCTGCTACTTGCTTTTCAGTAGGAACGAAAGAAATGTCAATCTCCTTTGCCATGAGCTTCTCTCTGATGAAGTGGTAATGAACTTCTATGTGTTTGGTTCTTGCATGGAAAATAGGATTTTCGGCTAGATGCATGGAACTTACATTATCTCCAAATATGTGAGGTTTGGAATGCACAAGTCCCAAATCTGTATACAATGCCTTTAACCATATTGCTTCTTGAGTTGTGTTGGGGGTTTCTTGTGCAAAAAGGGATTTGAATGTTTATATGAGAAGGGAGAAAGATAACAAGAGAGATATAGATACTGGAAGCTTCTGTAGATTGATTATAAGGGCAAAGTACAATGATGATGTACAATACAATCCAAATACTTGTAAAATCCCACAGAATGCACAATCACAAAGTGAAAAATACCCAAGGTTCTTGTTGCTACCAGCCTTATCTGCACTAGACCTCCACCTTCTCCAAGCTTGCACTTGTGCACACCTTGCACTCAAGCTTCCAATAGGGGGAGGATTGGACACCTTCTGTCGGCGTGTGCACAGCTTCAATGGGACCTTGGGACCTTTGGTTGTATAGCTTAGCACTTCTCTGCACACTTCGAAGTCCTCTTCATGCACACCTTGCACTTCCTTCTCTACATCACACACTCACTATATGTCTCTTGCTCTCTCTCTTGCTTAGCTTAGACTATGCTCACCTTGCTCTGTCCTCCAAGAATAATCCTTGCCTTGATTTTAGTGTCGATTCACGTACACTCCTAATTGCTAGAGTATCTTGGTACTCACTTGATGTCCCAAGATTGTCTCCAAAAGTGGGCAACCAACGAATCCCTATTTTGTGTTGTAGTGACTTTAGACTAAACAAGAATTTTAATTGGGGGACCATACTTTCACTTTTGCGTACACTGCCGCTTCACATACCTTTACCTTTTAATTCTTGAAACATGCACCTAAGAGAGGGTTCACTTAAACCTTCCCAACACTCTTAAAAACACTTTGGACCTTAGGGACCTTAGAAATGCACTGCAATTTTTCTTCACACATGCATCTTAGTCACTTACTCAACATGTGCATTACTTTTACATTTGTGTCCAGAGTTAGCGGAGACCGAATGAACAGATGCCCATCACCAGCCGTACTCTCTGTCAGGGAGAGACCACAACAAAAGATCGAACCAATGATCTAGCGGAGATATGAAAATAATATGGTGGAGACTAAATGAGACAAGAGAAGCGATTGCTTTATTATGCAGTAATCGAAAAAGAGAATTTTCGAATGCCTATGGGACATTTATTGCTGAGAACGACTAACAACTTCAATAGAAAAGTAATGTGTGATGTGAAAGTAGATAATGAGATGCAGGGTCATCGTAGAGGGGCAGAATTAAGGATTTGTGGAAGGGTTTTGGCGATCAACTGATGGATCGGGAGAAGAAGGTGGGCGAACAGAGGTTTGTTCAAGCATGATATGGAGGTTGCTCATAAAATGCCTAATTTGATCCCTCTCTCTCTGAAAGAAGAAGATGAAAGAATTGAGGATGGACATCATGCGAATGGAAAATCTTGCATTAGAGGCAAATCTTTCCTTACAAAAATCTATAGTTTCATTAGGAGACAAACCAGAATATAGAAAAGGGGGGTCACAAAATGTTTTCATTGCTGAATCAATACTGTGTGTGATAATGCGAGCAGAGAGAGTACCAGATCGAAAATTGGGGAACAATCTAAGTGCTTCATACACATCGCCATTATTGTCTATGTCAGACAAAATGACATTAGTTAATCTCCAAAGATCTGCATGGCAAAGGTGTTGCTCTCACAAAAGTGCAATAAGCTCGACAGACGGAAGAGATAAGTGGATGCGAAGATGGAGCCGAAAATCAGTAGGATGAAAAATCCGAATGTAATCAGCGAAAGGGAAATTAGTCTAAAAACTTTGAGAAGGTGATCCAAGTGGAGCATTGGAGGTAGGATAGTCTCGAAGTGGAGCATTGGAGGTAGGGTTGTCTCCATGAATGGAGGAGGGTGGGCTATACAACCTAGTGGAATCAGATGGCACGGACCTAAGTTGGAAAATTTTCAAACCAGATTTGGGATCTGATGGGCTAATTATGGGGCTGTGGGGCGTGTGGAAAGGCTGGTTAGCTAGAGGTTGAGTTGAGGGAGGAAGAAGATAATGGGTTGTAGCAGGTGGAAGGGAATCGATGGAAGCATGTGGTTGGATATCATGAGTGGGATAAGTGGGTTGGGTTAGATGCAATGTGGAGGGGGTAAGTTTGGAGTGTCCTTCTGTGGCGAGAGAGTCATCCATGAGACTAACAAAAGAAAGAAGAGGTTATGAGGTTCAGGGAGGGGGTGTTTGATGGAGATCGCGCACGATGTAGCGTATCCTTGTTCTTCTATGAGAAGTCCTTAATGTCAATTGAGTTTCTGGATTAACCTGCAACAAGACTGACAACTCCGCCTCAATGGCGAAACTTCATGGAAGGGGAAAGGATGGCGGGGTGGTTGGGGAATAGCTGAATGGAGGGAGGTGAGTGTGGGTGAGTGAGGTCGCGGTTGGAGAGAGGTGGGTTTGTTTCCACCTGCTGCTCTACCTAGAAAATTCAAACCGAGATGTTGTGTATAAATTCCAAGATGTTGTGTATAAATTCCGCCAAGCATGCAGATCCTTTTGGAATTAGCAAGGCATGGCCATTTGAAAAGGGAGGTGGGGGGGGTTGTGGGAGGGAGTAGGCACGTCGAGGAAGTTGATGTTTGGCGAGGGATACGATGGTTGAGGGGAGGTGGGATGAAGGGGGGCATAGGGAGGGCAAAGGCATTGGTGGGAGGAGGGAGACAGAGGGAGGTGGTGGTTGACAGGATTTATGGATGGAGGAGGTGGTTGAGTTCGGTTGAGGGTAGTAGAAAGACTCATGGGTGGAGAGAGGCGTTGGGAGGGTGAGGGACGTGTGGGTGGAGGGAGGCGGAGGGAGGTTGAGGTTGAGGGAGGCTGAGGAAGGTGGTGGGAGGGTGAGGGAGTGGGCAGGTGGAGGGAGGCGGAGGGAGATTGAGGGTTGAGGGGGGGCTGGGGGAGGTGGTGGTTGAGTTAGGCTGAGGGTGGGTGAGGGACTAGTGGGTGGAGGGAGGCGATGGGAGGGTGAAGGATGCATGGGTGGAGGGAGGTGGTGGGAGGGTGAAGGACGCATGGGTGGAGGAAGGCGAAGGGAGGTTGAGGGTTGAGGGAGGCTAAGGGAGGCGATGGGAGGGTGAGGTAGTGGGCGGGTGGAGGGAGGCACAGGGAGGTGGAGGATTGAGGGAGGGAGTGGGAGGGTGAGGGAGTGGGAGGTGGAGGGAGGTAGAGGGGTGTTGAGGGTTGAGGGAGGCTAGGGAGGAGGTGGGAAGGTGAGGGAGTGGGTGGGTGGAGGGAGGCTCAGAGAGGTTGAGGTTTGAGGGAGGCTGGGGGAGGCGGTGGGCGGGTGGAGGGAGGCGGAGGGATGTTGAGGATTGAGGGAGGCTGCATGAGGTGGTGGATTGAGGGAGATGGTGGGAGGGTGAGGGAGGCTGCGGGAGGTGGTGGGTTGAAGGAGATGGTGGGAGGGTGGGGGAGTGGGTGGGTGGAGGGAGGTAGAGGGAGGGTGAGGGATGTTGTGGGTTGAGGAAGGCGGTGGGAGGGTGAGGGAGTGGGTGGGTGGAGGGAGGCAGAAGGAGAGTGAGGGATGTCGTGGGTTGAGGGAGGTGGTGGGAGGGTGAGGGAGTGGGTGGGTGGAGGGAGGCGGAGGGATATTGAGGGTTGAGGGAGGCTGAGGGAGGTGGAGGTGGAGGGATGTTGAGGATTGAGGGAGGCTGAGGGAGGCTAAGGGAGGTGGTGGGTTGAGGGAGATGGTGGGAGGGTGAGGGGGTGGGCGGGTGGAGGGAGGCGGAGGGATGTTGATGGTTTAGGGAAGCTGAGGGAGGAGGTGGGTTGAGGGAGATGGAGTGTGGATGAAGGCTGAGGAAGGAGGCCGTGTCAGGGTGTTTGTTGCCAGGGGCTGAAGGGGATGAAGTCAAGGAAGTTGAGGCAGCGCCGGTGCTCATTGGAGATGTGAACGTTAAAGCCTATGAAAGGTATTTATAGCCCAAATGAAAACTATCCAAAGGGAGGTGCAAGATAAAGCGAAAAAAAAGTGGGGTGTAGGTTATAAAGTTGGACAAAAGATAGGCTCGGAGAGATGTTTGGTCAAACAAAAGAGAGGGAAGGGAGTGGTGTGCTTCAAAAAAAGAAAGGATGATACAAAAAGAAAGAACAAAGTTGTATTATGTATTTGGAAAAAAAGTAAGAGAGGACTGGCGATAAACAGAAAGAAAGGATGGTGCGTATATATATATATATATATATATATATATATATATATATATATATATATATATATATATATATATATATATATATATATATATATATAATATCAAATGAAAGATAAGAAAATAGGGTAGCAATAGTACTTAGTTGATCCTTATATCGGTGGATGAAGAAGAAGAGAAAACAAAATCATATAATGAAAGTGCTATATACAAGGCAAAATGGGAAGTTATATTCAAGTTGCAAAATGATAATGATTGAATTTCATGAGCTGCAACGGAAATGGTCGATATTTCTTGATTGAAGAGATGTGAGAAAACAAAGGGGGCTTAAAGGCTATGAAATTGCTTGAAAAACAAGAACTAAGAAACAAATAGAAATTGGCTAAAACTTCCCAAATATAAAAGCAAGGTCTATATACAACCATCTAGATTTCTCCAAAATTCCTCACAAATGCTGATGATAGGCCTTGAGCCTTGATATATTGACCAATGGTAATACTTCTCATTCAGAGTTTCTAATTCCACTGCACCCCAATTTAGCATGTCCTTAATTCTATAAGGTCCTTCCTAGTGAGGAAGCCATTTTCCCCTTACTTGTGTGTGGAGTTGAGGTCTATGGAGAAGAACTAACATGCCTGCTTGTAATTTATTGTTGCACAAATGCTGATCATGTGCCTCCTTCCTCTTCATTTGAGTCTCTTCATTTGTGGATTATCTTCATTTGCAGCATGTAGACGTATCTCTTCCACTTTGTGCAGTGCTCCAAGCGTCTAAGAGACACCATAATCTTTCTTTCCCTGCATGAATGCTAGTTTTGGTCACCCATGTAGAAATTCAAAGGGTTCAATAGGCAATATCCCATAAACCAATTGGAATGGAGAGTATCCACTAGCTTCTTTGTAAGATAATCTGTATGCCCATAGGGTAGCTTGATAAGCTATGCCCAAGGAAGCGGGATGTAGCATATATTCCTTCCTTAGCATGGCAATTAACACTGTATTGGTGGATTTTTCTTGTCCATTAGCTCTTGGATAATAGGCACAAGAGGTCCTATGTAGAATTTTGTATCTGTTAAAAATTTCATGTAGGACCTTGTTCACAAAATGAGTACCTTGGTTTGTACAAATTTCAAGGGGGCATCCAAATCTGCAAATGCTGTTACTATAGATGAAATCACCAACAGTTTGAGCAATGCACTCAGGGGAGGCAATAGCTTCAGCCCTCTTTCTTGCATAGTCAGTGGCCATCAATAGATACTTTTCTCTCTTTGGAACTGATGGAGGGTAGATGGGTCCTATGAAATCTAGCCCCCACTTCTAAAATGGTTGACAAGAAGCGGAAATAATCAAGGGGTTGTTCCTCTGCTTTGTTGGCTTGGGTCCATACCTCTGACAGACATCACATGCTTTTCCCCATTCCTCTGCATCTTTGAATAATGTAGGCCACCATAAGCCAACATCAAGGATTATCAGGCTCATAATATGTCTTGGAAGGTGCCCACCACATGTTCCTTCATGTGCAAATTTAAGGACTTCCCTCACTTCTTCTTCTTCCATGCACTTTCTAAACCTGTTATCTTTTGCCTGTCTATATAATTTTCCTTCAATGAAGGTAAAAGGTCTGCTTTTGATTAGTAGTCTCTTTCTTTGCACAACACTTGCCTTCTCTAGATACAATCTAGTTTTAATAAAGTTCTTGATTTCATCATACCAACCTTGAGCTTGTACAACGAATAGATTAGCATATGGAAAATCATCATTTACTCCAATTGCTTGATCCATCATGTTGATCCTAGACAGGTAGTTTGCCATGATATTTTCTTTACTTGGTCTATGAATTACGAAAAAACCAAATTCCTTGAACAACAGTAGCCTCCTCCATATCCTCCAGTCACTTGTGGCTTGTTCAATAAGTACCTGAGTGGTTGATGATCAATGATGATAACAAATTTCACACCTAGAAAATGATGACGAAACTTTTGTACAACGAAAACCATTGCTAGGGCCTCCCTTTCTGTGGTGCTATAAATTTTTTAGCCTTAGTCAAAATTCGACTAGCATACTGAATAGGTCTATCAACTTTGTATTCTTCACTGTGTTGGGCCAAAACTACACCCAATGCATATGCACTGGCATCTACATGTACATTTTGGGTTAAGTCTATAACTCTTTCCTCTTATTGGTTGGGCTCCATCAACAACAGGGATTCTGTGCTCTCCATAATTGGCAGGCACTCCTTCTAAGTCTTTATAATGCCACACAAAGACATCTGCATAGTGTTTCAAGAAAGATTTTACCTTTTCAACTAGCTTTGGGTGGCTCCACAACCAAGTGGCCACCAAAACCGGACAATTATTTTCCTGAGTGCCTAATTGTACTTCTTTGACTAGGTTTCTATCTTCCATGGTATCTACATGCTCATCTCCAACTTTTTTTTTCCTCCAATAGCTTTTCTTGCATTGTTGCATAAGCAGGAGTGTTTTGGATCTCAATGTTTTCCTCTTTGTCTTGCATCCATCCTGTAGGGATTTCTTGAGTTAACAAAGAAGATTCCTCACTAGTATGTTTTACCTTGTCTTTAACTTTAGTAACTTCTTTCTCTACTATTGTTGCATCCTCCTCCAAGTTGTGCTTGAGGGGTGTCTTCCTTCCCTTTTTGTGGTCGGTGATGGGTTCTCCCAATCCATCAACCTGAACTTTATCCTTATTTTCATCATAGTATTCACCTGTGCAAGAATTATTTACAAAAAACTCCAAAACAAGAGGAAGATTTGCCTGCTTGCAGCCAATTCGGAATATCTTCTTCCTCTTTGAAATATAATTGTGGTTGATCCTCCGTTTCTTGTTCCATGCAAATGCTAACTAACTGCATCATGTTGGTGTTCCCTTGATGATCTAGACCCTCCTCTAAATAAATATGTGTAAGTTCTTTCCCTTTCTTTTGTACCCACATAGTGTCTTTACCCTAGTCATGAATGACACTTGCATGCCTCAACCATGGTCTTCCAATCAAGAGGGGAAATCCCCCTTGTACCTGGGGCAGCCATAATACCACAAAATCCAAAATGAAGAGATTACCTTGTACGTCTAGTGGAAATTTTGGGATCACCCCCATTGATCTGCCAAAGTAACGGTGAAGTGGGCTGCTCTGGATGGATGTAGGCCAAGCTTCTCCATGGTATGCTCAGGCATCAAATTTACGCCAGACCCACCATCCACAATGACTCCTTGTAGCCTTAATCCTTCAATTGTTACTATCAGTGGGGGACTCTTATAGTCGGTGAGAGGTGCTTCTTCTACACCCTTCCCTTGTCACAAGGAAGGAGATAAGGAAGAGAGCTCACTCACACACACTCTCACTCTCAAGGAGAAGCACACACATAGATTGAGGCAAGGAAGAATGAATCTTCTTCTTTTCTTCTATTAGATAAAAAGGAATGTACAAGAATGACCTAAAAACAAGAATACAACAAGTGCAATATATAAAGATCAGTACATAAGGAAAAATCTAATGTCCACGAATGAGTGAGCTAGCAAGGAAGAAATGTGCCATCACTCTCGGTAGATAAATCTTATAAAGCTCAATGAAGTATCCATGATATATACAGGCATGAATAGTATACATGTCACAGAAACGAAAAATTGGTACGTGTCATCCTGGATCATCACATGTTGAGTTTGATATCTCAACACTCCCCCTCAAGCTCAATGCCATATCCTGTAATCCAAGCATCTCCCGAAACTTCTTCAACTTCTTAGCTTTAAGTGCTTTGGTGAAAATATCAGCAACCTGCTCATTTGTTCTCACATAAACAAGATCAATATCACCTGCTAATACCTTCTCTGTGATGAAGTGTTAATGTACCTCAATATGCTTTGTTCTAGCATGGAAAATAGGATTCTGTGCTAGCTATATGCTGCTAAGATCATCACAATAAATAGTGATAGGCTTTCCCACTTCCACACCTAAATCTGCAAGTAGCATTTCTAGCCATGATGCCTCACATGCTTCCATTGGAGCACCTCTATACTCAGCCTTTGTACTCGAAAAAGCAATAGTGGGTTGCTTCTTGCTGCTCCATGTAACAGCTGCACTCCCAAGTGAGAATAGAAAACTACTAGTAGATCTTCTATCTGGAATGCTACCAGCCCAATCTGTGTCGGTGTATCCATAAACCTGCAAGTCTACACCAACCTCATAAAACAATGCATAATCCAAAGTAGCACTCACATAACGTAGAGTGCACCTCAGAGCATGCAAATGTGGCTTCTTGGAACCTGCATAAACTGACTTTCAAGTCCAACAGTATAAATTAGATCAGGCCTTGTAATTGTGAGATATATAAGACTTCCCATAATTTTCCTGTACATAGTAGCATTTTCCAATGCTACACCTGATGTAGTATCAGACTTCAAATTCTGATCTAATGGTGTAGAAATTGGCTTACAATCAGCCATACCATACATTTGTAGCATATTCAATGCATATTGCCTTTGCGACATCCATATACCTGTTTCTATATGTATAAACTCAATACCCAAGAAATAGCGTAGCACACCAAGATCTTTCATGTCAAGTTCCTGCATAAGAAGTTGCTTTACCTCTTTGATGCTTCCTTCATTATCACCACCTACAATCAGGTCATCAACATAAATAGCCACAATAGTGATGCCATCATTCGCCTTCCTTGCATATAGTGAGTGATCTGCATCACACATAGAAAACCCAATGCTGGTTAAGTAATCAACAATCCTTGCATGCCATGCACGAGGGGCTTGCTTCAGCCCATACAAAGCCTTTTGCAACCTGCAAACATATTTTAGATGCTTTGAATCTTCATATCCTTGTGGCTGGCCCATATATACTTCTTCCTGTAACTCACCATGTAGGAGAGCATTCTTCACATCCATCTGATGCAAAGTCCATCCTTTTGCTGTAGCTAATGCAACAAGTGTTCTGATAGTAGACATTTGAGCAACAGGGCTGAATGTTTCCTCGTAACCAATGCCATATGTCTGTGCATATCCTTTAGCTACCAATCATGCTTTATACCTACTTATGCTTGTTGGCAAACAATGTGCAATTGGTCCATTTCTGTCTAGACTGTATAGCATAAAGTACACCTTCTATGAGTCCTTCTACAACGATCAGCGCGGACGCATTGGTTAACTGAGCATGTATAGCAGTTTTCTGTAAGCCTTGTACAACAAACCACATTGGGCAGCGTGGATAAGGCAGTAACCTCCCTTCTCAGCCAAACGAGTTCGAATCTCCCAATCGGCAAATCGCGTGGCGGCAGCTTTTTAGTTGTGCTATTAAAATCTAATTTTTTTGCAATGATGGACGATGATGGACAGCGTTTAGCAGAAGTGTTTTTCCCGATTACGATCAATAGCAATCATGTTTAATTTGCTTTTGAAGGGGAGCTTTTCAAGATCAACAAATACTATATAAGAAGTACTTTGGGTCACTTCTTTGTATCCTTCACCTAGTATTCAACACAAGCTTGGAGCTTGGACCTTAATAGAGAAATAATAGACAACATGTGTAAGGTGTTACGTAAGTTCATGTTTTGTCAATATTGAAGAATGCTGGAATTAACGTTGTATATACTGGACCTATGGAACCATGGACCTGTGACATGAGCCAAAGGCCTACCTCACTTCCAACATTTGGAACATCCAAAGATCTAAAGTTCTGCTCATTCATAATCTAAAGTTCTAAACATACACTGCCTCCATAAAATTGTTGGAAAACAATATCCTATTGGTCCAATTCTATTGGTCCAATATTCTCCAGTAACTACAGAATGTGTAGCTTTCATTATTGCTCGTTAGTACAACAAAGGCGCTTGGGTGCTGTGGATAAAACAAGAGCCTCTCAAGGCGTTCGCGAGGGATCAAATCCCATCGGCAGTAGATCATGCAACACAAAAGAATTTTGAGCTTTTGATTTATTAAAAGCTCATGGGGAAACTAACAAACAAAGAACGAATAACGACGACGATGTTTTTTTGAAAGTGCTTTATTGAAGCAACGATCGTTGTGCGTTTCGCTTTATTATGGCTTTTGGAGAAGCTTTTGGAGGAAGATCAAACATTGTATAACAAGAGCTTGGGCTCATTGTTATTCATCCTTCACCTAGTATTCAACACAAGCTTGGAGCTTGGACCTCAGTAGAGGTGGTGTTTCGTCTAGCACATGGGGCAGCCATGGTCCTAACTTGAAGCATGTTGAGGAGCAGCTATGGAGTTCTTCTTAATGATTCTTCTTGGAGAAGATTAAGGGTGTGCTCACACTCTATCTCATGGAGAGGAGGTTATCTCTTGTTCATGGCAAGAAGACTTGGTCATTAGCAGCTTGATGGGGAGGATCGGCCATCTACATGTTGTAGTTGAAGATTCTCTTCTACAAGAAGATGTCGGGCTACGTCAAAGACATTGGATGGTGTTTAACATAAGATTTACATCTTATGTTAAGTATTCAGGTACATATTCTCTTTATGCACATAGGTACTACTTGAATTTTATGGAGGCCATGGCGTTCATATATGGAGGAGTCCTATTTGGCATAGGTACAAGAGAAACAGTACGTATATGCTTTATGCATATTTGGATGAGGTGTTTGAGAAGGTGTGTTCACATGAGTTTGAGGATTTTTGGCAACAAACTTGTTAGCATTCATTGCTACTTTTTAACTATGTGATCCTTTCACACACGTATCTAACTTAGGGTCTTCCATAGCCTAAGGTTAGGTGAGGGTTTCTTGATTATCAGTTTCACACTGATCCTTCCTCTTTTAGTCACTCATATTCACTCTTCTATAACCTATCAGGTCACACATCTCATGTATATTAAGATTACTGCCCATACATCTCAATATGTTTGTTACATTTGTACATTCACTCTTCCATCTATTTCTCATCACACATAGTGTTTGAGAGTTTTGCTCCCACATTGTACCTTGAACATTGGTATATATGATACTATGAGTAATCGAAGGCTTACATAACACTTTACACATGTCGTCTATTCTTTCTCTATCTTTATCTCATCATCTCTATGATTAAGTTGTGGTATGTTCATGTTTTGTCAATATTGAAGAATGCTGGAATTAATGTTGTATATACTGGAACTATGGAACCATGGACCTGTGACATGAGCCAAGGGCCTACCTCACTTCCAACATTTGGTATCGGCGCACTAAGGTTTTGGTTTCAGAACTTTAGATCTTTGGCATCAATGCATTAAGGCTCATTCATAATCCCAGGTTCCTAGACTTCCAGGTTTACAACATATGATTTAAGAGCATCTTCTAACATTTGACATTTGACATACACACTTAATCTAGATGAGTAGAGATTTGAGAATTAGACAATTCACTCACATGTGTATTCATCAGTGTGGAGTATGAAGTTGATGATCTGTTAGCAGCCAAATATTTTTGGAAGAGTATGCAAATACTTTACAAAAGTATTGTTTGAAGACCCAAACTTGATGAAGACAAGACTACTTCAAATTTAAGGAAGAACAATGGTTTAGAGAAGATGAAGAAATCAGATCAACATCAAATCACAGGTATCACTTTCTACTATCAGATTATAATTTGCAGGTCATGTCTTAGAAGAGCAGTTATCAAGAGATTTGAAGGATTCAAGGAATGCTTTTATACACTTTCAGTCTTTTGAAAGTTAAAGGCTACATCAAAACAGGTATCTAGAGGTTTTTCTAGAGAGTTTTGAGAGATCTCTTTCATGGCAAGAAGGCTCATCTAAGAAGACAAATGTGAAGATGGGATGAGTTTTTTGTTTTCAACCAAATTTCTATTGTAAGTTGGTTGAATAACAAGGTACAAATGTGATCTAGAGAGGTGACTCTAGAAGGGTAATTCATCATTCAGACAAAACATTGGTGAATCGAGTCGTTTCAGAGTTAGAAGATGAATTACCCTTCTAAAGTTACCTTCTCTAGATCACATTTGTACCTTGATATCCAACCAACTTACAACAGAAAATTGGCTGAAAAAATCATCCCATCTTCACATTTGTCTTCTTAGATGAACTTTCTTGCCATGAAAGAGATTTCTAAAAACTCTCTAGAAAAACCTCTAGATACCTATTTTGATGTAGCCTTTAACTTTCAAATAATGAAAGTATATAAAAGCACTCCTTGAAACCTTCAAATCTCTTCATAACTGCTCTTCTAAGATATGACCTGCAAATGATAATCTGATAGTAGAAACGGATACCTATGATTTGATGTTGATCTGATTTCTTCATCTTCTCTAAACCATTGTTCTTCCTTGAATTTGAAGTAGCCTTCTCTTCATCAAGTCTGGGTCTTCAAATAATACTTTTGTAAAGTATTTGCATACTCTTCCAAAAATATTCACCTGCTAACAGATTATCAACTTCATACTCCACACTGATGAATACACATAAGACTGAATTGTCTAATTCTCAAATCTCTACTCATCTGATTATGTGTGTATGTCAAATGTCAAATGTTAGAAGATGCTCTTAAATCATATGTTGTAAATCTGGAATTTTGGGAAACTTGGGAATATGAATGAGCATTAATGTGTTGATGCCAAAGATCTAAAGTTATGAAACCAAAACCTTAGTGGTCTGATACCAAATGTTGGAAGTGAGGTAGGCCCTTGGCTCATGTCACAGGTCCATGGTTCCATAGGTCTAGTATATACAACATAGAATCTAGCAATCTTCCATATTGACAAAACATGAACATACCACAACTTAATCATACAGATGATGAGACAAAGATAGAGAAAGAATAGACGAAATGTGTAAGGTGTTACGTAAGCCATCACTTACTCATAGTATCATATATACCAATGTTCAATGTACAATGTGGGAGCAAAACTCTCAACTACTCTATGTGATGAGAAATAGATGAATGAGTGAATGTACAAATGTAACAAACCTATTCAGATGTATGGGCAAAAATCTGAATATACATGAGATGTGTGACCTTATAGGTTATAGAAGAGTGAATATGAGTGACTGAAAGAGGAAGGATCAGTGTGAAACTAATAATCAACAAACCGTCATCTAACCTTAGGCTATGGAAGACCCTAAGTTAGATACATGTGTGAAAAGATCACATACTTAAAAAGTAGCAATGAATGCTAACAAGTTTGCTGCCAGAAATCCTCAAACTCATGTGAACACACCTTCTCAAACACCTCATCCAAATATGCATAAAGCATATACGTACTGTTTCTCTTGTACCTATGCTGAATAGGACTCCTCCTGATATGAACGCCACGACCTCCATAAAATTCAAGTAGTACCTGTGTGCATAAAGAGAATATGTACCTGAATACTTAACATAAGATGTAAATCTTATGTTAACCACCATCCAATGTCTTTGAAGTAGCCCGACATCTTCTTGTAGAAGACAATCTTCAACCTGATATCTTCTTGTAGAAGACAATCTTCAAATACACCATGTAGATGGCCGATCCTCACCATCAAGCTGCTAATGACCAAGTCTTCTTGCCATGAACAAGAGATAACCTCCTCTGCATGAGCTAGAGTGTGAGCACACCCTTCATCTTCTCCAAGAAGAATCATTAAGAAGAACTCCATAGCTGCTCCTCAACATGCTTAAAGTTAGCACCATGGCTGCCCCATGTGCTAGACGAAACACCACCTCTATTGAGGTCCAAGCTCCAAGATTGTGTTGAATACTAGGTGAAGGATGAATACAAGTGAGCCCAAGCACTTGTTTATATAGTGTTTGTTGTCCTTGAAAAGCTTCTCCCAAAAGCTAACTATCGTAGCGATCTACGAATAAATCAACGAAGAAGAAAAACACTTGTTCTGTCAGCTTTTTTCTGTTGTGCTTTTGTTTTAATGAGAAAAATCTAAAAAGATTTTGATCGCGCACGTAGGTGCTGCACGCGGGGATTGAATCCTGGCCGGTGCTTTAGGTGGGTCTTCACGTAGCCGAGGCGCTCAGCCCATTTTGCTTTACAAGGGATAAGAACAAAAAGCTACACATGCTGTTACGCGCCCTCAACTTGAGGGAGTATAAAAGCTTGTACACATCCTATAAACTTTGGATAGAATGGACCAATAGGAACGTTGTTTTTCCAACAATCCCCCCTGCAATGTCATATTGGTACAACCTGACTTGAATCTGCAAACTATTATAAGCTGCAAACTATCACAAGCTTCAAGCTTGTACTCCCGATTGTCTTTCAAACCTTTTCTTCAAAAGTCTTCTTCAAAAACTGAACTTGATTTTTCTTTCAAAAAATCTGAACTTGCTGAATATGAACCATAATACTTGAGAAAATATGCAAACTAGATATCCAATAGTGTTCTCATCAAGCAATAACTGCTTGACAACAAATGTAGCATGAACTGTCTCTGAATCTGCTATCTCCTATTTTCAAAAACTTGAAAACATACACTGGGATCTACATATTTGCATTTACCTTACGATAAAGGTTTCTCAATGTACTTTTGCTGTGTCATGTAAATACACTAAATATAATCAAGAATTGAATCCTAGAACCTGTCATATTCACTCTTCTATAACCTATAAGGTCACACATCTCATGTATATTCAGATTACTGCCCATACATCTGAATATGTTTGTTACATTTGTACATTTACTCATTCATCTATTTCTCATCACATAGAGTGGTTGAGAGTTTTGCTCCCACATTGTACATTGAACATTGGTATATATGATACTATGAGTATTAATCATACAGATGATGAGACAAAGATAGAGAAAGAATAGACGACATGTGTAAGGTGTTATGTAAGCCATCGCTTACTCATAGTATCATATATACCAATGTTCAATGTACAATGTGGGAGCAAAACTCTCAACCACTCTATGTGATGAGAAATAGATGAATGAGTGAATGTACAAATGTAACAAACATATTCAGATGTATGGGCAAAAATCTGAATATACATGAGATGTATGACCTTATAGGTTATAGAAGAGTGAATATGAGTGACTGAAAGAGGAAGGATCAGTGTGAAACTGATAATCAACAAACCCTCATCTAATCTTAGGCTATGGAAGACCCTAAGTTAGATACGTGTGTGAAAAGATCACATACTTAAAAAGTAGCAATGAATGCTAACAAGTTTGCTGCCAGAAATCCTCAAACTCATGTGAACACACCTTCTCAAACACCTCATCCAAATATGCATAAAGCATATACGTAGTGTTTCTCTTGTACCTATGCCGAATAGGACTCCTAATATGAACGCCACGGCCTCCATAAAATTCAAGTAGTACCTGTGTGCATAAAGAGAATATGTACCTGAATACTTAACATAAGATGTAAATCTTATGTTAACCACCATCCAATGTCTTTGAAGTAGCCCGACATCTTCTTGTAGAAGACAATCTTCAACCTGATATCTTCTTGTAGAAGACAATCTTCAAATACACCATGTAGATGGCCGATCCTCACCATCAAGCTGCTAATGACCAAGTCTTCTTGCCATGAACAAGGGATAACCTCCTCTCCATGTGCTAGAGTGTGAGCACACGCTTCATCTTCTCCAAGAAGAATCATTAAGAAGAACTTCATAGCTGCTCCTCAACATGCTTCAAGTTAGCACCATGGCTGCCCCATGTGCTAGACGAAACACCACCTCTGTTGAGGTCCAAGCTCCAAGCTTGTGTTGAATACTAGGTGAAGGATGAATATAAGTGAGCCCAAGCACTTGTTTATATAGTGTTTGTTGTCCTTGAAAAGCTTCTCCCAAAAGCTAACTATCGTAGCGATCTACGAATAAATCAATGAAGAAGAAAAAACACTTGTTTCCGTCGGCTTTTTTCCGTTGTGCTTTTGTTTTAATGAGTAAAAGCTAAAAAGATTTTGATCTCGCACGTAGTTGCTGCGGGGATTGAACCCTGCTCGGTGCTTTAGGAGGGTCTTCATGTAGCCAAGGCGCTCAACCCATTTTTCTTTACAAGGGATAAGAACAAAAAGCTACACATGCTGTTACGCGCCCATCAGCTTGAGGGAGTATAAAAGCTTGTATACATCCTATAAACTCTGGATAGAATGGACCAATAGGAACATTGTTTTTCCAATAATCCCTCCTGCAATGTCATATTGGTACAACCTGAACTGAATCTGCAAACTATTATAAGGTGCAAACTATCACAAGCTTCAAGCTTGTACTCCCGATTTTCCTTCAAACCTTTTCTTCAAAAGTCTTCTTCAAAAATTGAATTTGACTTTTCTTTCAAAAAATCTGAACTTGCTAAATATGAACCATAATACTTGAGAAAATATGCAAACTAGATATCCAATAGTGTTCTCATCAAGCAATAACTGCTTGACAACAAATGTAGCATGAATTGTCTCTGAATCTGCTATCTCCTTTTTTAAAAAACTTGAAAACATACAATGGGATCCACATATTTTCATTTACCTTACGACAAAGGTTTCTCAATGTACTTCTGCTGTGTCATGTAAATACAGTAAACATAATCAAGAACTAAATCCTGGAACCTATGATTGAAAACTCACAACTTAGTGTATTATGAACACTACTGGTTCATCTCTGACAGTACTCAAGTCAAATCAACTCAACTCAATTGAAATCAATTGAAATATGAGTAAAAATCTATGATGTCATCATGAGTAAAAATCTATGATGTCATCATGTATTCATCCTTTAAATCCTTCATACCTCACTTCCAACATTTGGTATCAGGTGTATGTCGAATGTCAAATATTAGAAGATGCCCTTAAATCATATATTGTAAACCTCGAATTTTGGAAAACGTGGGAATATGAATGAGCCTTAATGCATTGATGCCAAAGATCTAAAGTTCTGAAACCAAAACCTTAGTGATCTGATACCAAATGTTGGAAGTGAGGTATGCACTTGGCTCATGTCACAGGTCCATGGTTCCATAGGTCCAACATATACAACATAGAATCTAGCAATCTTCAATATTGACAAAACATGATCATACCACAACTTAATCATACAGATGATGAGACAAAGATAGAGAAAGAATAGACGACATGTGTAAGGTGTTACGTAAGCCACCGCTTACTCATAGTATCATATATACCAATGTTCAATGTACAATGTGGGAGCAAAACTCTCAACCACTCTATGTGATGAGAAATAGATGAATGAGTGAATGTACAAATGTAACAAACATATTCAGATGTATGGGCAGAAATCTGAATATACATGAGATGTGTGACCTGATAGGTTATAGAAGAGTGAATATGAGTGACTGAAAGAGGAAGCATCAGTGTGAAACTGATAATCAACAAATCCTCATCTAACCTTAGGCTATGGAAGACCCTAAGTCAGTTATGTGTGTGAAAAGATCACATACTTAAAAAGTAGCAAATAATGCTAACAAGTTTGTTGCCGAAAATCCTCGAACTCATGTGAACACACCTTCTCAAACACCTCATCAAAATATACATAAAGCATATAGGTACTGTTTCTCTTGTACCTATGCCGAATAGGAGTCCTCTTGATATGGATGCTACTGCTTCCATAAACTCCAAGTAGTACTTGACAATGTGTGCATAAAGAAAATATGTACCTAAATTCTTAACATAAGATGTAAATCTTATGTTAACTACCATCCAATGTCTTTGACGTAGCCCGACATCCTCTTGTAGAAGATAATCTTCAACTACAACATGTACATGGCCGATCCTCACCATCAAGCTGCTAATGACCAAGTCTTCTTGCCATGAACAAGAGATAACCTCCTCTCCATGAAATAGAGGTGGTGTTTCTTCTAGCACATGGGGCAGCCATGGTGCTAACTTGAAGCATGGTGAGGAGCAGCTATGGAGTTCTTCTTAATGATTCAGCTTTTTAGTTGTGCTATTAAAATCTGATTTTTTCGCAATGATGGATGACGACGGACAGCATTTAGCAAAAGTGTTTTTCCCGATTACGATCAAAAGCAATGATGTTTTATTTGCTTTTGAAGGGGAGCTTTTCAAGATCAACAAATACTATATAAGAAGTACTTTGGGTCACTTCTTTGTATCCTTCACCTAGTATTCAACACAAGCTTGGAGCTTGGACCTCAATAGAGGTGGTGTTTCTTCTAGCACATGCGGTAGCCATGGTGCTAACTTGAAGCATGTTGAGGAGCAGCTATGGAGTTCTTCTTAATTATTCTTCTTGGAGAAGATGAAGGGTGTGCTCACACTCTAGCTCATGGAGAGGAGGTTATCTCTTGTTCATGGCAAGAAGACTTGGTCATTAGCAGCTTGATGGTGAGGATCGGCCATCTACATGTTGTAGTTGAAGATTATCTTCTACAAGAGGATGTCGGGCTACATCAAAGACATTGGATGGTGGTTAACATAAGATTTACATCTTATGTTAAGAATTTAGGTACATATTCTCTTTATGCACACAGGTACTACTTGGAGTT
This sequence comes from Ceratopteris richardii, assembly GCA_020310875.1. NCBI lineage: Eukaryota > Viridiplantae > Streptophyta > Polypodiopsida > Polypodiales > Pteridaceae > Ceratopteris > Ceratopteris richardii. The sequence continues at coordinate 33,991,245 of CM035411.1, read as the reverse complement.
TATGGAAGCAGTAGCATCCATATTAGGAGGACTCCTATTCGGCATAGGTACAAGAGAAACAGTACGTCTATGCTTTATGCATATTTTGATGAGGTGTTTGAGAAGGTGTGTTCACATGAGTTCGAGGATTTCCGGCAAAAAACTTGTTAGCATTCTTTGCTACTTTTTAAGTATGTGATCTTTTCACAGAGGTATCTGACTTAGGGTCTTCCATAGCCTAAGGTTAGATGAGGGTTTGTTGATTATCAGTTTCACATTGATGCTTCCTCTTTCAGTCACTCATATTCACTCTTCTATAACCTATCAGGTCACACATCTCATGTATATTCAGATTTCTGACCATACATCTGTATATGTTTGTTACATTTGTACATTCACTCATTCATCTATTTCTCATCACATAGAGTGGTTGAGAGTTTTTCTCCCACCTTGTACATTGAACATTGGTATATATGATACTATGAGTAAGCGATGGCTTACATAACACCTTACACATGTCGTCTTTTCTTTCTCTATCTTTGTCTCATCATCTATATGATTAAGTTGTGGTATGATCATGTTTTGTCAATATTGAAGATTTCTAGATTCTATGTTGTATATGTTGGACCTATGGAACCATGGACCTGTGACATGAGCCAAGGGCCTACCTCACTTCCAACATTTAGTCATCAATAATCTGCAATACTTCATACCTGAATTTTGCATCTATTTTATCAACTCAAGAATACTAACCTCTGTTTTAATTGAATTGAATAATCTTGAAGCTCCAGATTCCCTAAGGTCAATTTTGATGTTTGATTTCTCAAGTTCCTTGTGGGCCCGACTATAGGCATTCCCAATGAAATTAATATTTTTTGAAAAATCTTCTTTTTGTGTTACCTCTTCACATTTTGTTGAACTTCCTTTCTCTTATTTTGCATCTTCATAGATATCTGATTTGCTCTGATGTACCCTCTAATATTTGTCACTTCTAAAAGAATTTGATCCCTGGTTTTGTTCGTCTAGAATTTTTCCTTTGCTTATTGTCTACATGACCATGGAGTCGATTTCTTATAATTGTACCACTCTAGTGGATGGTGATTGTACAACAATGGCTTCTTTTGCTGCTACATGATTATTTATTGAGATCATTTGGAGATGCGGTCCAGATGTAGATGCTTTGTTTTGTGGGCAACAATTTCTATAATGATCCCTGGCATTTGGGCAATTCCTACAAGGGGGAGCATTTTTTGGCAGGATGCATTTACTTTGATAATGGCCACACTCTCCACACCTGAAACAGATAATTAGCCTTCTAGGACCATTTCCATAATTACCTCTAGGTCTTTGATTGTAGTTGTTACCTTGGTTGGGAGCTGCCACCATTACATTGGTTGAGAATTGAGCAGCTGCTTGTGCCCAATAGGGTTATGCAGGCATCCCTTTTGATTAACATTAATGGGCCTCATGACCAGCTTTCCTGCATAGCTGGCAAGTTACACTTAACAATGGACATTCACTTACCACATGACCTTGCTTACTGCACATGGTACACCATAGCCCACTTTTGATGCCACTCCCTTTGAGTTCTTGCAACTCCTATCAAAGCTGAGCTAGTTCTTCTACTTGGGCTTCCTCTTCCTTTTGTAGCTTCAATGGTTCAATTTCCCTCCTCAACTGAGTCACAACACTCTCGTCTTCTTTATGGGTCTTATTCCTTTTTAAGCTCTCAAGCTCTTTCCTTAGCTAAATTACTAGGTCTTTAGGTTCTGTAGGATACAAAAAATTGGAAGAGCTTGCCCCATATTGCTATCCAATTTGTTCCAATCTTATAGCTGTATTGATAAATTCTTCTATGGAGGCTATTGGCAACATTAATTCCTTGATTTTACATTGTGTAGTCACTTGAAGTGGTTTAGCGGATGGAGAGTGCTAATCTTCAAAAGACAAGCTATCCTTGATGTTAGACCACCTCTATATCAAGAATAACTCTAAACTTCAACCAATTTTGGAAGACAATCGCCAAAGTATAAAGACATTAACTAGCTGTCAAGAAAACCACTTCATAGAAAAGTTTGCTGCACATTACTCACTCATTGACTGATCAAATATGCAAATTTTCTGATGAAACTTTTGTGAGCCGCCAGAAAGGAACTCATAATTTCGGTAATATAACCCTGAGAAGTCGCACGCATATCGAAAGGGCATAGCGCAATAATTGTAACCTTTTATGAACTAATGAACAAAGAGTCACGCATGAAGCAGAGGGTGTGTCGCCGGACTGTTCGTCTGGGCAAAGAGCTTGAAGTGGAGCGCAGCGTTGTCGAAATCCTGTGTAGTCTGAGTCCTTTGTCCATTCTGTTGATTAAGCTTAATAATTAGTTAAGTCTTAATGAAGTATTAAAGTTAACGGGTTAATATGATAAGTGAAGAAGTACAGAGTTAATTGTATGGTATTGAAGTGTGTCATAAATATATTCCAACCAGTAGTGAGAGGATAATCTAACTCAACGCGTTAAAGTCCGTGAAGTAGTATACGCTGAATTTGTAGATTTGGGAAAATATAAAGAGGGCCTCTATTTATAGACCCCTAACCATCCCAAGAACCCAGAATTTGATAACAGATTAAAGAATAAAGTTTAAAACTTTGTATAAGGTGTCACCTAAAGGTTGCGCACCTCCTCCAAGTTAAATCTCTTCAAAAGCTTTAGTAGATTATGAGAAATGATCCAAACAATCTACCTATGTCTAAAACTGCCTTCTTGTAGAGTCAATGTTGACACCTATAACTTCTAACAGATGGTTCTCCCAAACTAGAATCGATTTAAGCAAATGCTTTTAGCCATAGATGCTTACCTTCCAACTTAAATTTTGACTCCTCATTTGTGCAAAACTTTACACTGTGTACTGAGAAGTGATCAATTCTTTGACCATCGAGATTGTGTCTGTTTCAAAAGACACTCAACACTTTCTCACATACAAATGTTCCTACACATGATTATCTCAACCTGTTTACAATTAGGCTCTCAAACTTTAACCGTAGACTCATTAACTATGGAATTAGACATTTATAAAAGGATTCTTGAAATGATCAAGCACAGAAGGAGAACACAACAAAATATTGAGCGCAACATTTCTTCATCTCTGGGAAATTTTACATCTGACTTATGAGAGAGTTATTCCTTACTTCTAAGATGTCTAAATTGATGGAGAGTGTTAATATCCAAAAGAAAAAGCTAATCTTGTAATTAGAGCACCTCTATAACAAGAGTAACTCAAACTCTCACCAATTTTAGAGGATGAATAATTAATTATGAAGATTTTGAAAAATCTGTGAAGGAGATGACTACACAGAAAGTCTGTTGCACATATCTCTCTCAATACCTTATCAATTGTGTAAATCTTTTGATGAAAATTTGCAGAAGGTGTTGTCTACAGTTTGCACACCTTCTCCAAGTTGAATCACTCCAAAACATTCAGTATATCTTGAGAAATGAACTCAACAAGTTACCTATGTCTAAAACTACTCTTCTGAGAAGTCGATTTAGACACCTATAGCTTTTAATACTTGGTTCTCTCAATCTAGAACCTGTTTATAAAAATGCTTTTAGCCACAAATAGCTTACCTTCCAACTTAAAGATTGAGTGTTTGCTTGCTCAAAACTTTACATTATGGAAGGAGAACTGACCAAAACATTAACATCAAATTTTGCGCCTGTTTCAGGAACGAGTGAACACTTCTTCACATATGATTCCTACACATAATTCTCACAGCCTCTTTGCAATTAGGCTCTCAAGTGTATACCATAGACTCATTAAATATGGACTTAGACATCTACAAAAGGATTCTTGAAATGATCAAGCACAGAAGGAGAATGCACAGAAACATCGGGCGCAATTTTTCTTCCATTTCTGAAGAAATTTACAACTGAGTGATGAGAGAGACTCAAATCACTTCTAAGATATCTAATGACTCATACAACTACTGATTACTCTATTCTCATGCTCTCTCATATTTTCCTCGACTTTCTCTTTGTATATATAGGCAAATATTTACAATATCATGACTATACAAAAGTATAAGTGAAGTATCTCTGAATTAATGTACATATGTGTACACATCTTCATCCTCTGAATATGCACTTCCTCCATGCTTCATAATTTGAACTTTCCTTCAATCTTTGGCTTCCAAATCTTCATTAAAACTTCAATTCTTGATTTCCCTGCACCAACATAAATGACTCTAAGTTTTCGCATCTCATGCTCTCTCATACTTGCCTTGACTTTTTACTTGTATATATAGGCATATATGTACAAGCTCATGACCATACAAAAGGTATATGTAAGCTAACCACAAGTTTAATGTGCATATGTATAAAAGTCTTCACTTTCTGAATGTGCACTATCTTCAAGCTTCATAGTCTAATCTTTTCTTCAATCTTGACTTGAATCCTTCATCCAAAACATCAATTGGTGGTTGACTTGCACCAACAGCTCCCCCTCAATCTTGAATTAAGGTTTTCTCTATCTTCTTTATGCCTGCCATGTCTTTAAACCTTTGTAGTTTTGGTCCATCCAAGCTTTTGGTTAGCATATCTGCAATTGGATCTTTTGTTGAAGTATGTATGACTTCAATCTCCTTATCAATCACTTTCTCTCTTAAGAAGTGATACTGAATATCAATGTGTTTAGTCCTGGCATGAGTTGACTTTGACTAGTTTGACTTTGATTGCAATTGACTTTGGCCAATATGACTTTTATGGGCTCAACAATTGCCCACCACCTAATGTGCTCTCCGTCCCGGAGAGCTAGAGCCAAAACTTTGAGCAGTAAGGACACCATGAAATGTGTGCTGCAAAATCTTCAAAGGGGACACCTTAGCAGCTACCAAGTCCAATAGAAGTAGGGGAGAATAATCACTAGAGAAGAACCAAAAGGGGGATTTTTGGAATGGAGAAGCAAAGGAGGGAAATGGGAGGGTAGAAAGGAGGTGGAGGGGAGGGCTGAGGGGGGGAGATGGATAGGGTAGGGAGGTTTGAGGATGTGGTTGGGCAGATTGGTAAAGGGAGGGATTGGGAGTATGATTATAGAGTCTAGAGAGGGTTAAAATGATCAAACAATAGAGCTACAGAGGATGCATATGGGAAATTATGAAACATAAGGTAAGAGCAAGTGAGAATAGACCATGTGGACAATGTGGTGGAATAAAAACATGTTATAAATGTGCTCAAAACATGTGGGTTTTGACCAAAAGTAAGAGAAAAGGTGGGATTTTGGAAACATTAATGCAAAAAATGAACCAGAGGTGCCAAAATACATGAAAATGACCCCACTTTTGAAAACAATGGGCATCCGAGGCGCGATCCAGAGCCAAAAGGTTTGACCCATGGAATTTAAAAGAAAAAAAATAATATATATATATATATATATATATATATATATATATATATATATATATATATATATATATATATATATATAATTTATTTTTAATTTAAAAAAATAATAATAATAAATAAAGGATATATTATTTTTCCTTTTTTTCTCTTTTTTGTAAAAATTATTATTATTTTTCTTTTTTTTGTTTTTTAATATATATATATATATATATATATATATATATATATATATATATATATATATATATATATATATATATATATATATATATATATATATATATATATATATATATATATATATATATATATATATATATATATATATATATATATATATATATATAATCCGAATGCACAATCTGAATCAAAAAAATAAAAAAATTAAAAATAAAATAAAAGAAAAGTAAAATAAATAGAATATAAATATATATATATATATATATATATATATATATATATATATATATATATAATAAACTAAAAGAACTAAAATAAATAAATAAAATAACAAAATAAAATAATAAAAAAAACGAGACGTCGAGGGGCGGGGGGTAATAAAAGACTTAAAAAAATAAAAAGAAGAAGAGGAAAAAAAATAAGAAAAAGCGACGCGCGGCGAGGGGGAATAAAAGAAAAATGAAAAAAACAGGGTGGGTGGGGGGGGAAGGGGGGGTGTAGGGGGGGGGGTTCCGAATTTGTCTTCCCTTTTTTTCTTTTTGAAATAAAGATGCCTGGGGGTGCCTTTTTTTTATTATTTTTTTATGTTTTTAATTACCCAAAAGTATAGGAAATTACAGAAAAACCAAAAAAAATCCAAAAGAAACCCAAAAATTCCAAAAAAAATTCATAAAGAATTTTCCACAGGTTTTAGCCCAGATGTCTCACTCAAAACCACAGAGAGCTTCCCTTATTTCTCCAATTTGGACAGAAAATGATACTTGAAAAAGGATGAAAAATACCATAAAATTCAAAAAATGCGTAAAAAATTCCTAGAAAATTTCCAAAATTATCTTATGCCAAGGCCTAAGAAAGAGTTGCTAAATTTTCTAAAAACGCAAAGAACAAGCATGAAAGGTGATGAAATCTACTAAAACATAAGCAAAAATGATACGAGAAGACTATATACAACCTGGACAAATTATGCGGGTTCCAGGTGATCCAAGAAATCTTCACTTTTGTTGATGATAGGCCTTGAGCCTTGTATTGCTGACTCAGAGAAACTCCTCTGTAATCTCCAATTGTACTACACTTCAATTGTTTTGTATTTATTTTGGGCATGCGGACGATTTGATAGGGCCACCTTAAATCCTTCAGTAAAATATTATCTCCTTCATACTGCATCTTCTGTTTCCAAAGACTTGCAGGTACTCCTTCCACATCATTGTAAAGCGCTGCACTTACTATCATAAAAATTGACATAATAGATGATATCCATACTAGTATCCATAAAAATGTGGCCATTGACATATGATTTGAAGTAGCTTCTTCACTGCTACACTTAAGCACAATGCTTTTCTTCTTTCTATTATGGCTTTTGACTAAGACTATGTCCTCTATTTCTTCATCTGCTTCCTCTCCACTTGACTTTGGAAAAATTCCATAGCAGGAAGATGGGTCTTCTGCATGGAGCCAAGCCAACATGTTTTCATCTTCATATAAATTTGCTTCTTCAAATAGATGTGCTTCTGGGTTGACCAACAATTCTTCTTCCTTACAAATACCAATTGTCTACATCATGCTAGTATTTCTTTGATTGTCTGGTCCTTCTTCTAAAATTATCTGCTACAACTCTTTTCCCTCTTGCTTTACCCACATTGTATCCTTGCCCCAGTCATGCAGCACATTGGCATGCCTTAACCAAGGTCTCCCAATTAACAGGGGAAAACTTCCTTCTACCTGTGGCAACCTTAAAACAACAAAGTCCAAGTTAAAGATGGTACCTTGCATCTTGACTGGAACTCCAGGGCCCATAGGCTTAACTATGCTTTGCTTTGCTAGTATTACAGTGAAGTTGGCAGGCCTAGAAGGGTATATTCCAATCTTTTTCATGGTATATTCAGGCATCAAGTTAATGCCAGAACCACCATCCACAATAACTCCTTGAAACTCATGACCTTTAATGGAGACTGTTAGTCGAGGGCTCTTGTAATCTGTGAGGGGTGCTTCCCCTATACTTTTATCTTTATGCATAACAGCAGCCTTTGCCACAAGACTTGTTGTGGACATTTCATCAATTATCTGCAAGAGTTGAGACTTGAACTTCCCATCCATCTTTATTAAATAAAAAATACTAACCTCCTTTTTCATGGACTTGAGTAGTCTGGAAGCTTCTGATTCCTTAAGAGCTTGTGCTCCCTTTGACTTATGAAACTCCTAATGAGCCCTGTTCAATGCATGTCCAATGGCATCACTAGTACCTATGAAATTTTCTTTTTGCCTTGTGTCTGCACATGTGGTGGCTTTGTTCTTAGACACACCTTTGTCTTTGTTTAATCCATTAATCATTGATTCTTGATGTATTTCCACTTGAGCCTTCCCCTTGCTTCTTATCTGCACTGTAAAAGATTCAATTTCTTCTAACTACACCACCCTGGTAGATGGAGATGGCACATGGACCTGATCTACCCTTTCTTTTTTGCACACAGAAATCATTTGAATATGGGGCCCCGATGAAGAGGCTTGATTCTTAGGACAACAATTTGTATAGTGGTCTCTGGCCTCTGGGCAATTTCCAGAAGGAGGGGCATTTTCTGGTAGAGTGCACCTACTTTGATAGTGCCCACATTCTCCACATCTAAAACAAATGATTGGCCTTCTAGGCCCATTTGCAAAGTTATTCCTCTGTCTAGGGTTGTAAGTGTTACCTTGATTGGGTGCAACCGCCATTACATTTGCTGCTGGTAGGGGTCCTCCTTGTGTCCAATATGTTGTTGCAGGTATTCCCCTTGATTGGCATTCCTGGGCCTCATGGCCAGCTTTCCTGCATAATTGGCAAGTCACACTTAACAGAGGACATTCACTTACTATATGACCTTGCTTGCTGCACATGGAACACCAAAGTCCACTCTTGATGCCACCCCATTTGAGTTCCTGTAGCTCCTGTCGCAGTTGGGCCAATTCCTCTGCTTGGGCCTCCTCCTCCTTTTGGAGCTTTAATGCTTCAATCTCCCTTCTCAACTAAGTAACAACATTCTCCTCCTCTTTGTGGGGCTTATTCCTTTTTAAGCCCTCCAGCTCCTTCCTTAGCTGGATTACTGGATCCTCCATTTCTGTGGAATATTTTAGTTGAGAAGAAATTGCTCCATATTGTTGCCTTATCTGCTCCAGTCGTGTAGCTGTATTGATGAACTCCTCTATGGAGACTGTAGGCAACACTAATTCCTTGATTTTGCATTGGGTGGCCACTGGAAGTGGCTTTGCTAACCATTTCTTAACAAAAAAATCATGTGGTGTATCTGGCAATTTAGCCGTTAGTGCCTTGACCCTTGTCACAAACTCTAGGAACTTTTCACCTGGACCCAATTGCAGATTTTCTAGTTCTTCTATGATGATCTCAACAGTATTTCCATGTTGGAATTGATTTTTGAATGCATCTTTCATCAAGTCCCAAGTTGTAAAATGGTTCTAAGCAAATTGGCTGAACCACTTATCTGCTAGTCCTTCTAATGTGGTCGGGAAGAGTATAAAAAAGGCATCCTCCTGCCCATTAAGACTCTAGTCTTGCATAGTGCCAAAAACCTTCTAATATGCTCGTCAAGATCCTCTTGAGCTAGGCCTTTGAAAGAAGGAAATTTTATATTTAATCTTGAGAGTAAGGTTTCCAAGTCTACCTGTCCCGCCATGCTCTTTACTGATGACGTTGAAGATAATGGACTAGAGGATCTTCTAACAACCTTCCTTCTTGTTTGCTTGCAGGTGACTCTCAATGTTTGGGACCAGGTTGCGGTCATGAGTTGTTCATAGTCCACTTAATATGAGACACTTGATAAGAATATTTACCTTGTGGTTAATGAAGTTGCACTGTAGTACTGTCGACACTTGATCTCTTCTGTACTTTGCACTTGGTTTCTCCTAAACTCAAATCTCTTTCGAGGTCCCACCGTGCATGCCAAATTGTTTTGGGGGATTCTTGGACAAGAAGGGATTTGAGTGTTTGTAGGAGAAAAGAGAAGACAAGAAGAAGAATACACACTGGAAGCCTCTATCGATTGATTATAATAAGACAAATACAATGTTGAAGCACAATACAATCCAATGATTCTACGCAAAATCCCACAGAGTACTCAATTACAAAATACCAAATACCCAAGGGGCTTGTTGCTGCCGGCCTCCTCTGCACCAAACCTTCACCTTCTCCAAGCCTGCACTTGTGCAAACCTTGCACCAAGCTTCCACTAAGGGGGAGGGATGGGTACCTTTTGTCGGCACGCGCACACATCAATAAGACCTTGGGATCCTTAGGGAACTAGCTTAGCACTCTCTGCACACTTCCTTGGTCACTCTTCATGCACATCTTGCACTTCACTTCTCTGCATCGCACACTGGGTGTCTCTTGCACTTCTCTCTCTTGCCTTGCTTAGACTATGCTTCCTCTTGCTTACACTAGAATTAGTCCAAGAATAGTCTTTGCCTTGATTTGAGTGTTGATTCACATACGCTCATAACTGCAACAGTATCTTGGTGCTCACTTTGATGTCCCAAGATTGTCTTCACAAGTGGCAGCCAACGAATCCCTGTTTTGTCGTGTAGTGACTTTAGACTAAAACAAAATTTTTAATTGGGGGGGCATACTTTCACTTCTGCGTACGCTGCCACTTCACATACCTTGACATTTCCCTTTAAGTCTTCACTTTTTCACATAAGGGAGGGTTCACCTAAAACTTCCAAAACACTTTTAAAAACACTTTGAACTTTAGGGAAATTAGAGAAATACCTCTGCAACCTGCAACCCACTTTCTCCAATTTACCCTTTGTGGACAATTAATGGCGCACTACTGGTGCACCTTCTCACTTGTACTTCGAACACTTTGACTTTGCACATGTTGATTTTGACCTTGATCTTGTTGACTTTGACTAGTTTGATTTTGATTGCGATTGACTTTGACCATTATGACTTTTATGGGCTAAACACTATAAATGCTAAGTAACCAGAAGTACTTCTTCTATCATCCTTAGCTCCTGCCCAATCTACATTTGAATAGATTTTGATATCCAAATATGAAAAGTAAGGATAGAATATACCTTTGTTGATTGTACCTTTGAGATACTTAAGGTTTCTCTTAGCTTCATCCATGCATGGTCTTCTTGGCGAGTGCATGAACAGACTAAGCACTCCCACACTATATGAGATGTCTGCCCTTGTATGAGTAGCACATATCAAGCTACCTACCAAGCTACCTACCAAGCTTTGATACTCTTTAATGTCTTCAATTTTCTCACCTTTATAAACACTAAGTTATGATTCATCTCCAAAGGTGTACCTATAGGTTTACTATTCTCCATTTTGAACTTGAGAAGAAGATCTTGAATGTATCTTCTCTGAATCAAATACATTCCTTCATCTATGTGTATCACTTGCATACCTAGGAAATATGTGAGCTCACCTAGGCCATTGATTTTGAACTCCTCTTGCATGTGTCTCTTGATCCTTTGATTGCCATTTAGATCATCACCTGTCACAATAATATTTTCTACATATACACATAGATAGATAACCTCATCGTGATCCCTTTTAATGAACAGAGAAGGATTTGAGCTACTAGGTTTGAACCCTTGATCTTGAAGATATGTAACGAACCTGTAATTCCAAGCTCTAGGAGCTTGTTTCAATCCACACAATGCTTTCTTAAGTCTGTAAACATAAGATGGATGATTAGGGTTTTTGAAACCTGATGGTTATGACATGTATACCTCTTCACTTATGCAACCATTTAAGAATGTATTTTTCACATCAAGTTGGAGGTGTCTCCAATTCCTTGCAGCAACTACACTTATCAATGTCCTGATTGTAGTCATCTTTGCAACTGGTGAGAATGTTTCCTCATAGTCTATACCATGAGTTTGTGAGCATCCTTTGGCAAATAGTCTTTCCTTGTACCTGCAAAAGGATCCCTCTTAATTTCTTTTAACTTTATACACCCATCTACAATTAATTAACTTTTAATTCGGCAACATTGGAACCAAATCCCAAGTGTCTATCTCCTTCAATGCATCTATTTCTTTCTTTCATGGCCTTTTCCCAATTAGGGTTTCCCTTTGCCTCTTCATAGGTTGAGGGTTCCTCTAAAATAGAATCTTTTGCCAAGTAGATTGAATGCTTCATAACAAATGTGGAATCATCTCCACACCTTTCTAGTTGTTTCTTCTCTCTTGCTGATCTTCGAGGTGCTTGTTTGGAGCATTCTCCAAGGTCTTGCATCTTTGCTTTGCCCCTTGAATTCCATATCTTTTAATCCTTTTCCATTTCATCTTGGTCATCATCTGTATCACGTCTTGGATTATGGACCTGTGTATCATGCTTGATTCCTAATTGATGAGAATTAGAATCAAGATCATATGGTAGAGTTACCTTTTGTTTGTCTTCATCATATCAAGACCCGTGTTCTTCATACACAACATCTCTACTTGTAGTGAATTGCTTGGCTGAAGGATTATAGAACATGTAACCCATCTGAGTTGAATCATATCCAATAAACACTGCCTTTGTTGCCCTTTCATCTAGCTTACCTCTTATTGGTGATGGTACAGGAACGTAAGTTAAACAACCAGAAACCTTGCAATGTCCAAGACTAGGTTTTCTTCCATGCTATTCTTTATAATGAGTCATACCTTGAAGTCATTTGGTTGGTACTCTATTGACAAGGTACACAACATTTGAAATAGCCTCTACCCATAGATAATGTGGCAACTTCTTCTCTTCAAGCATTGTTCTGGCTGATCCAACCAATGTCTTGTTTCTCCTCTCAGTGACTCCATTCAGTTGAGGAGAGTACCTCATAGTCAATTCCCTTTTGATGCCTTTGTCCTGCAAGAACACATCAAACTCTTTGGAGAAGTATTCTCCCCCTCCATGAGATCTAAGCTTCTTGAGTGATCTACCTGTATGATTCTCCACATGTGCTAGATACTTTTTGAAGCAATCAAACACTTCATTCTTACTGTTGATAAAGTATAGAAAAATCCATCTACTATGGTCATCAATAAATGAGACGTAATACCTTGATCCTACCAATGAAGGTTCTTGACTTGGTCCCCATACATCTGTATGTACTAAGTCCAATATGTTTTTGTGGATGTAGTCTTTGTGGTTGAATGGTTGTCTTTGTGCCTTCCCAATATCACATGCATCACACCTATTGATCATGTGTTGCTTAAATATGTTTGGCAATCCTAGAACACTTTGATCCCTGCATATATCCTTCAAGATTCTTTCATTCACATGAGCAATTCTCCTATGCCACACTTGAAGCTCACTTAGGGTTTGAGACCCAAAAGTGAATAGAGCTATGTTCCTAGTTTCTCCTACTTCAAAAGTAAAGAGCCTACCATGCTTCTCACCTCTAGCTATCTTCTTGAAGCCTTGACATGGATCTCTTCCATACACCTCTTTCACTTCCTTTTTGGGTCTTCCCATTGAACCAACAATTGTGAGTGGTGTGGTTGGTCTTATCACATATGGAACAAGATTGAACATTCTGCACCTTTGACTTTGTCTTGCTTTGGTCCTTTCTTCTTCCCTTTCTACTTGCTCTTGCATGCGAAGTTGGCTTGGGAAGTCTCTTCTTCATCTTCTTCCTTCTTCTTGCCTTTCTGCTTCTTATCCTTCTTATCTGCATATAGAGCACTAGTTGAATTACCATGATAGGAGTTACCTTCCTTTATGCTATTGTTGGCTTCTTGATTGAAGAGTTGTCCAAAAACGATGTTGAAGTCTAGAGTTTGCACATCCGTGATGAGATTATAAGCTATCGTGAATGATTGCCATTGGTTATCACTTCGAATCCCACTGAGGATTCACCTCATGATAGCCTCTTCTTCAATCAACTCTCTAATGGATGCTAACTGATCTACAACCTCCTTGATCTTGGTAACAAATTCTGTGATGGTTTTTTTAGGTGTTTTCTTCATTTGGTTGAGCTTGTTCCAAAGATTATTCTTTCTTGCTTTAGTACTAGCAAAAAAGAAAGTCTCTAGGGCATCCTAAGTCTCTTGAGATGTCTTGCATCCTCTAATATATGGTAATATAAAGTCACAAATAGATTTTAGTATGTACCACCTTGCTTGAGCATCCCTTGCACACCAAAGTGTGAGCTTATCTGTCTCCTCTTGTGTAGGTCCTCGTTTGGATCTTGGAATAGGCATAGCTTCATCACCTCCTCCAATTCCATAAAGATTTCTTCCTTGCAAATAAGCCTCCATTCTAATTTTCCAAGCTACATAGTTGTGTTGATCAAGCTTCTCAATCATTGAGGGAAAGCTGTCATCGATCTTGATCTAGCTCTGATACTAGAGAAAGAACTTGGAGAAGCTTGTAAGAGGTAGAAAAGTGCATTTTGAAGCGACGAAGTTTGTTCTAGCAAACCGGCACAAGATCTGTCCTTGAGCTTATGGAGACTCAAATAGACCTTATAGGCATGCGATAAGTGCAAATAAATGCACTATTTACTTTGGAGCATCAAGGAGAAAGAGTCGATACAAAACAGATAGGTTCGCATGCCGACTAGCTCAGAAAACTTACTATCTATGGAAGAGACAATGAACTTCAAATGCCCATAGTGTCCAGCATGGTTACAATTTGAAAAAATCCTTTCATGGGAGTGATGCATAGCGTTGAGTGTATATAATGCACAAAATTATAAGGAATAAGCAAAATATGCTATACGAATGAATCAAACACTCAACGGTGGTACGTCCTATTTTTCAGGAATACACAAAGATTGCCCTGAGATAGAAAATCTGAGATTTCTCCCAATGTAATAAACTAAAATGCTATGAAAATTTACAAGCATAATCTAAAGACTAATAACTTTTCATTGAGCCATCTCTCATCAAATTTGGAGCTCTAGAGAGAGATCCGCAGCCTCTACAAGATTATTGTTGGCAAAGAAGATGATGCAGAAAATTGAAGGTTCCACGCTCTTGGGGCTAGCTTGAGTCCATAAAGATACTTCTTTAGCCTACATACATGATGTGGAAACCTCTCATCTTCAAAGCCTTGGGGCTGGTCCATGAAGACTAGCTCTTCAAGCTCTCCATTTAGGAAAGCATTCTTCGCATCCAACTATTACATCTTCCAACCTTTTGAGGCTGAAATTGCAATCAAATTTCTGATGGTGGACATCTTAGCTATTGTGCTGAATGTTTCCTCAAAGTCTATGCCATAGATTTGAGCAAAACCTTTGGCAACCAGCCTTGGTTTATACCTAGAGATGCTCCCATCTGCATGCCTCTTTACCTTGTACACCCATTTGTTGCCAATGACTTTCATGTCCTTTGTTCTCGGCACCAATGACCAAGTATCATTTTCTTCAAGTGCTTTGACTTCCTCCTCCATGGCTTCAAGCCATTCCCTATGCTTGTTTGCTTCTTCAAAAAAGTTAGGTTCTTCACAAGCTATAACTTGATTCATGTAGGCATCGTGTCTTGCAATGAATGAATCCTAAGTTAACCTTTGAATAGGGTATTTAACACTATTGGATGACCTTACCTCACCATTAGGTGGTAGGAATCTCGTCCTCCTTGGTTTAGATGGTTTAAATCCTAGAGTTTCTAATTTTTCCATATTGTAGATTCCATGTCTACGCATCGATGGTCTTCGTCATTTGCCTTTTCCTTTCCTTTGCTACTTCCTTCACTTGAATAAGCTTCATTCCTTGTCCGTCCATGCCAAGCTGATGTAGTGCTCTCCTCTGATGGTTTGCTTGAAGTGGTTGGACCACTTATCTCAATGCTTTGTTGTCGCTCTTTGAACTTCTTCTCGGCTTCATATGCATCATCAACCCATAACACATCTTTGCTACCTTAGCAAGGAGCAAATCATCAAATATTACATCCTTAGATACCTTAAGCTCTTTGGTGCAAGGGTTATAGCATCTAAAACCATTTTGCTCTGAAGAATATCCAAGCAATATACACCTATCCGCCTTCGGGTCTAACTTGTGTCTCAATTCTTGAGGTATGTGAACATAACACACACAACCAAATACCTTGAGATGTGAAAGATTGGGTTTCTTACCACACCAAGCTTCATAAGGTGTAACTCCATGTACTCCTGAGGTTGGACACCTATTTATATGTATATGGCTGTATTTGTTGCATCAGCCCAATAAGAGTTAGGAACATTCATTTCATTTAACAAAGATCTAGCCACTTCTGCTATGTATCTATTCTTCCTTTCTACCACCCCATTTTGTTGAGGTGTATACCTACAAGTGAATTGCCTTTTGATGCCGTGGTCATGTAGAAAATCTGAAAATTCATTTGAAAAATACTCTCCCCCTCCATCCAATCTAAGAGTCTTTATATACTTCCCTGTTTCCTTCTCCGCTAGGTTTTTGAACCTATTTGTAGCGCCGCACGATTCTCTCTCTCTCTCTCCCTCTCTCTCTCTCTCTCCCTCCTGCCACCTCCCACACTCCCCCCACAACCTCCACAACCTCCCCCTATTCCCACCCACAACCCCCCACATCCTCCCACAACCCCCCACAACCTCCACAACCTCCCCCTATTCCCACCCAGAACCTCTCACACCCCCCCACAACCTCCACAACCTCCCCCTATTCCCACCCACAACCTCCCACACCCTCCCTCAACCCCGCACAACCTCCACAACCTCCACAACCTCCACAACCTCCCCCTATTCCCACCCACAACCTCCCACACCCCCCCCCCTTACAACCCCACACAACCTCCACAATCTTCCCCTATTCCCACCCACAACCTCCCACACCCCCCCTCAACCCCCCACAACCTCCACAACCTCCCCCTATTCCCACCCACAACCTCCCACACCCCCCACAACCTCCACAACCTCCCCCTATTCCCACCAACAACCTCCCACACCCCTCCACAACCCACCACAACCTCCCCCTATTCCCACCCACAACCTCCCACACCCCTCCGCAACCCCCCACAACCTCCACAACCTCCCCCTATTCCCACCCACAACCTCCCACACCCCTCCGCAACCCCCCACAACCTCCACAACCTCCTCCTATTCCCACCCAAAACCTCCCACACCCCCCCTCAACCCCCCACAACCTCCACAGCCTCCCCCTATTCCCACCCACAACCTCCCACACCCCCCCTCACCCCCCCACACCCCCCCACACCCCCCACAACCTCCACAACCTCCCCCTATTCCCACCCACAACCTCCCACACCCTCCTACAACCCCCCAAAACCTCCACAACCTCCCCCTACTCCCACCCACAACCTCGCACACCCCCCCACAACCCCCCACAACCTCCCCCTATTCCCACCCACAACCTCCCACACCCCTCCACAACCCCCCACAACCTCCACAACCTCCCTCTATTCCCATCCACAACCTCCCACACCCTCGACAATCCCCCACAACCTCCACACCATGATGTCCTTGAGTTCTTGGATGCGTTTTTTAACAAATGAGCCAATGGCCTCATTATATTAAGGTTGTGTATTCATCGACATCACTCGCTTTTGGCTTGCTTTATAAAAAAAGAATGTTCGCGATCAACTTTTTTAAAAGGTTTTGCCGTTGCGCTTGGTAGGAATTGAACCCAAATCTATACGTTGGGAGGCAGATGGGCTATCCAAGGCGCCCGTCCACTTTTTTGTATGGACATATAAGACAAGATAAAGTAGACAATTTTTTTAACCAGTTTTGGATGGATATTTTGAGGATCACTTTTCAACCAAACACTACAGTGTTATATGTCGCTGGAAAGCTGCCGATGAGTACTTTCCAATGGTGCAATAATAGTTTTTGAATTCTCGGATCAATTTTTGACCAACCTTGACTTCTCCCACCCCTCCCCCCACAACCTTCCACACCCCCACAACCTCCTCAACCTCCCCCTATTCCCACCCACAACCTCCCATACCCCAAAACCCCCACAACCTCCCCCCACAACATCCCACACTCTCCACAACCTCCACAACCTCCCCCTATTCCCACCCACAACCTCCCACATCCCTCACAACTTCCCAGCACTCCACCCACACCACCCACCATTCCTCTTACTCAATATGTAAGGGTCAAAAGCTACTACAAAAATTATGTGAAGGATGTGCTTCTCAGGGTCATTGGAATATCACAGGCAGCACAAAATGAGGATCTCAGCTTGCATGCAAAAGTGATAATAAAAAGTATAAATGGTAAAAGCGAAAGTAGAAAAATGATTGTTGCCGCCAACCATTCATGACGACTGCCTATTTTTGAGGATCCAATTCAAGACTGGTGGCATATTTGATCTACCCCTCCAATTTTGGGCAATCAATCGGCGCATAATCAGTGGATGTGAGGAATCGGCAAGGCCTAGTTGGCCTACTGGAGCCTATAAAAGCAATGGACTTGTGTTCATTTGGGATCCACATATACTGATATATACCTACATACGTGCAGGGGTCCTCTCTTTGCACCCTGTGGCTACAAGCCTACTGTAGGAAGTCGCTCTGTGGTGAGGATACAGAGTGTGGGCTTCCCAATGGAGGGCTAATAGCACTATAGAGTGAAGATATTGGCTTGGTTTTGTCATTCGGTGTGAGGCAGTGGTACTTTTGTGCTCTTACCCTTAGAGCAAGTCTTCATGCCTTTGTACGAAACACTGCAAGTCTTCATCTACCTGTGTTCATTTTATTGGACAAATCTCTTGTACTGATTTCATTGTTTTGGATTGACATGTTAGCATAGAGCATCAACTTTTGTAGCATTTCCTTGGCATACTTTGTAATCATCTGTTCGAACTAGGAGTGGTTTGATCTCCCACTATTGTGAATTGTATTGATCTTTTCCCTGAGTATTTACAATTTTGTGCAATTATTGTTATCTACCTGCTCACAGAAGTGTTAAAGGGTATATTTTCCTAAGGAGAACCTCCCTTGAGTAGATGAAGTACTCGAGTGCATGGTGCATGCTCCTGCTAAAAGTAGATACCCCAGTACCTCCTCTACAGTTTGGCACACCCAGTGGGACACTTGCATTTCTGTGGGAGGTATTTTTGCCCTATTGCATGTGCAAGTAGGTACATGACCCATACGCGAGCAAATAAGGAGTCTCTTTGTGTACGAAGGAGCCTTAACAAGTCAGTTATATCTTCGACTAGTGAACCTAGCTTCCTCTACCCTCCTTGAATTTATCTATTGATTTGGGTGCGACACCACTGTCAAAGGAGAAGCATAGGAGAACATTAGACTTCTCCTCAGATATGTCAGAAGAAACACCAGTGCAAATGGAGGATCTCTCTCATTTATTCTCCAGAATCAATATCAAGTTCCCTACCTTCAAGGGACAAGCTTATGAGGATGTTGATGATCATGTGAAGAGGTTCATTTCCTTATGCCGTGGACGAGTTCTACAGAATAGAAAGGATGCAATGTTGGTACTCTTCCCATCCACATTGGAAGGCCTTGCTGACAAATGGTACAGTCAATATGCAGATGACTTTTTTGCTACATGGGAGGCTCTAAAGACGGCATTCTCACAGACATTTCGACCTAATGAATCCTCGGAAAGAGCTCTAGACCAGCTCCAGTTTATTCCCACCCACAACCTCCCATACCCCCCACAATCCCCCACAACCTCCACACCATGATCTCCTTGAGTTCTTGGATGCGTTTTTTAACAAATGAGCCAATGGCCTCATTATATTAAGGTTGTGTACTCATCGGCGTCACTCACTTTTGGCTTGCTTTATGAAAAAAGAATGTTCGCGATCAACTTTTTTAAAAGGTTTTGCCACTATGCTTGGTAGGAATCGAAATAGATCTATAGATTGGAAGGCGGATGGGCTATCCAAGGTGCCTGTCGACTTTTTTGTATGGACATATAAGACAAGATGGATTAGACAAAGTTTTGACCAGTTTTAGATGGATATTTTGAGGATCATTTTTCAACCAAACACTACATTCTTATATATCGTTGCAAAGCTCTTGACGAGTACTTTCCGATGGTGCAATAATAATTTTTAAATTCTTGGATCAATTTTTTACCAACCATGACTTCTCCCACCCCTCCCCCCACAACCTTCCACACCCCCCACAACCTCCTCAACCTCCCCCTATTCCCCCCCAAAAGCTCCCATACCCCAAAACCCCCACAACCTCCCCCCACAACCTCCCACACTCCCCCACAACCTCCACAACCTCCCCCTATTCCCACTCACAACCTCCCACACCCCTCACAACTTCCCACCACTCCACCCACACCACCCACCATCCCTCTTGATCAATATGTAAGGGTCAAAAGCTACTACAAAAATTATGTGAAGGATGTGCTTCTCAAGGTCATTCAAATATGACATGCGGCACAAAATGAGGATCTCAGCTTGCATGCAAAAGTGAGTAAAAAGTATAAATGATAAAAGTGAAAGTAAAAAAATGATTGTTGCCGCCAACCATTCATGACGACTACCTATTTTTGAGGATTCAATTCAAGACTGGTGGCATATTTGATCTACCCTTCCAATGTTGAGCAATCAATCGGCTCATGATTAGTGGACTTGAGGAATCGGCAAGGGTCTCTTGGCCTATTGGAGCCTATAAAAGCAATGGACTTGTGTTCATTTGGGATCCATATATGCAGATATATACCTACATATGTACAAGGGTCCTCTCTTTGCACCCTATGGCTACAAGCCTACTGTAGGAAGTCGCTCTGTGGTGAGGATAGAGAGCGTGGGCTTCCCAATGGAGGGCTATATAGCACTATAGTGTGAAGAGAGTTGCTCGGGTTTGTCATTCGGTGTGAGTCAGTGGTACTTTTGTGCTCTTACCCTTAGAGCAAGTCTTCACGCCTTTGTACGGAACAATGCAAATCTTCATCTAATTGTGTTCATTTTATTGCACAAATCTCTTGTACGGATTTCATTGTTCTGGATTGACATGTTAGCACAGAGCCTCAGCTTTTGTAGCATTTCCTTGGACTACTTTGTAATCATCTGTTCGAACTAAGGAGTGGTCTGGTCTCCCACTATTGTGAATTGTCATTGACCTTTTCCTTGAGTATTTACAATTCTGTGCAATTATTGTTATTTGCGTGCTCATAGAAGTGTTAAAGGGTATATTTCCCTAAGGAGAAACTCCCTTGAGTAGGTGAAGTACTCGAGTGCATGGTTCATGCTCTTGCTAAAAGTAGATACCCCAATACCTCCTCTACACTCTTAAAGTGGTAAAACACCTCTGACTTTGAGTTCATGCAATACATCCAAACAAACCTTGAATGATCATTTATAAATGTGACAAATATCTATAACCTCCAATGGATGGCTCCCTTGTAGGTGCCCATAGATCTGTGTGTATGAGAGTCAACACTTCATTGCTCACATGTGCTCCCTTCTTGAATGGCAATCTACTTTGTTTTCCTAATTCACAAGCATGGCACAAATGTTGCATATTTTGAGATGTAAGATCAGGTAGACCACTCACCAAGCCCTTACTTTGCATGTCCTTCATCCCCTGTAAGTTTATGTGCCCAATTCTTTTATGCCATAAGTCGATTTCTGCAATTTGTTTATTTCCAATTGACAAGTAGACAGTATGAGGGTCTGATGGCTTTACCTCCATGGTGAAGAGTCTTCCTTGCTTCTTTCCTTTACTATGAGCTTGTATTCATGGATGGGGTCTTCAACAAAACATCCTTGCTCATTGAACCTCACCTCATCACCTCTTTCAACCATTGACCTACTGAAACCAAGTTCTTTCTGATGGTTGGCATATGCAACACATCCTTCAACATCTTGGAGCTTTGAGATCCATTCAATGCAACATCTTCCACATGTGTAATCTTGTGCTCACTCTCATCCCCTGTCTCTACATGTGCTTGAGTGATGGGTGAATGTAAATTAAAGAAAACATCTTTATTGCAACTCATATGGTTGCTACAACCAATATCAATGTACCGTGTAAAATATGAATTGACTCTTTTACTTGAACCATACATCATAAGCAAGTTCTCATTTTTTGAATTTGTTGAAGTACTAGCATAATTACCTTGGTTCCTTTTGTATCCTTGATTGCCTCCTCCTTTGGACTAGCAATCTCTTGCATAATGGCCCGGTTTTCCACAATTGTAGCATTCTCCATTGGATGCTTCTCTTCCATGTCATCTTCCTCCTCTTCCTCTACTCCTTCCTTTTCCTCTTGATCCATAGCTTTGGTTGGAGCCTTCTTGGTTGCTTGAGCTTGAGCTTGACCTTCCTCTCCCTTTGCCTTGGGAGTTTTTTCCACCTCTTTTGCCTTTGCCTCTACCTGCATAGAAAACTTGGGCTTGACTGCCCTTTGATTGTGAACCTCCTTGGTTCATCTCCTCGGTCACCATCAATGTGACTAATTGATCAAATTCTGGTAGGGAATCCCTCACATAAATTGATGTGGTGAATGCTTTCCACCTTTCATCCTCTCTCAAGCCATTGATATGTGCAACAAGATCATCGTCTTTGATTGGACTTCCAATTGAGCCTAAAGCATCTGCAAGTTCCTTAAACTTCAAAATGTACTCATTTATGTTAGTACTTGGTGATTTCCTAAGATTATTCTGCTCATTCTTGAGCTGAATCTTCCTTGCCTTGGTTGATGAAGAGTACAATCTCTCCAAGGTCTCCCAAACCTTCTTGGATGTGTCCAAGTCTTGTATATGCCCTATCATGCTATTGCTTATGTGCTGGGATAGAATGAATATGACTCTTCTATCCCTTTCTATCCATTCATTACGTGCCTTGACCTGCCCTTGAAGTGGTGGATCATGTACATGAGACATTGGCTCCGTGCCGCTCACTAATCCCCACAATCCTTTGCCCATAAGGTAGTTGCTAACTCTAAATTTCCATGGTTGATAATTGCCTTTCTCTAATTTCTCTATTTGTGCATTATACTCAGCCATACTAAGCTCTAAGATGCTCCTCTAGCTTCAACTCAAGTGTTTGTATGCTTAAGAAGGTGTGGACATTACCTTTTAATAGCTTCTCCCTTGCTAACCTTCGAGTAGTTGAGATCTCGATTGACGTAGCCCCCTTTTGATGTTCTTCTTGCTTTGATGAGTCCTCCTTGTGCTTCCACGACTTGTCTTGATCCCTTCAAGTCTTCAATATGATGCCACTGGTGCCTCCACACCTCCAAAATGGCTCTGATACCAGTGATGGGGGATGATTCTAATACCCCAATGCAAAAATGGAAGATGGCTGCCCTCCACTAGGTCCACAAGCATTGATATATGCTCACTGTTCTGCACTTTTCTCTACACCAATACAGAGACTTAAAATGAACTTTTGCAGAATTGTGGTAGACTATAGGAGCTCCCAACAAGCTTTAAATCATCCCAAATGGATATTCCAGCTTGGAGACTCATCCTCTCCAAAAAAGGCTACCTGTTTGCAACACTCTCTACCTATGTGGAGAGATATACCTTCACAAAGTTGGCAATTTCTCACAACTCACTCAACCACATAACTTGAAACTTTGGCAAAGTTAAGGGCACAATATGAGAGACCAAATGAAGCTTGAAATCAATGAGAATGAGTAAAATGAAAGAGCAAACAATGCTCTACAATCTGGTACAATCAGATTTCGAAAAGCCTAACTACATCTCTAGATAGAGTGGAGCAAAATCATGAGAAAACTAGGTAAGCAAGCAAGGGGGCTGCTTGCTTGAGTTTATGACTTCACTAAACTAAGTGGGAAACTCGTGGAATGCATACAACGCAAGAAACAAAGGTGGGATGATGCTTATATAGACTTTTACTTTTCCTACAATCTAGCTAACCCCCCACCAATCAGTTTAGGTGCACTTTTTAGTGGTTGATTTAATGAGATTTGAATTTGATTGAGTTTGGTGGAGCTTCTAACTTTATTCCATGACTTTGGGTCCTCCTTTTTGATTGGTCGACTTGCAAAACTCGTGGTTGAGCCTTTTTGCATGATTGAGACTTGATTTTCAACATTGTACAAGTGATTTAAAGTCTTTATATAGACTCTAGGAGTGTTTCATGAATTTGACGAGTGGATTTTGAATTCAAATGAAGGATGGAAATCGTTGTTGGAGGGAATCAATTCACTTTCCTACAATCTAGGAAAAGTGAAGATCTAGTTTGATATACTTTTAGGTGATTGATTGCTTGATTGAGTACAACTCAACCACCACAATATCGTGGGATTTGGGCTCTCTTTCTCTACTTTTATGGTAAAAGATCCATGAAAAAGCTTTTAAAAAAGTACAATAAGTGAGCATAAATAAAAGCACTCTCCAATGGATATTCTTTCGACACGATAGCCTTTGATGTAGATCAAATCCACCTCAAGCATAGTGTAAGCTTGATGTTCCAAAATTCCTTCCTCCAGACACATACATATCTGGAATATAACACTAATGTGAGAAGTGGAGAATGGCATGCCTGGGCATCACCTCCTAGCCTATTTATAGCCCTTTCCTAGTCACCATATAGAGTTCTCTCTATTGGTGCAAATACCAAGCCTACACATTTGGCCATATATAAAGACTATATGTGGAAATATTTGAGGACCCGTGAAAACCATTGCTATGGATTCCTTACCTTTTGACCAATTGTAAAATTCTATTTGACTTAGAGAAATATTTCAAAGAGGTGGATATACACAGTCAAGAGGAAGATTGAGTCACCATCAAGGCTACAATAACAACTACAACAACAACTACAATAACAACTACCAAGGAGGCTACAAATCGAGGAAAGATTACAATAACTATACAGAGGAGCAAGAGGATTCTCTTCTGATTATGAATATGACTTCAAAACCAGGTATAAATGATGACCATCTCTTCTACATTGGCTCAGGATGCTCAAACCATGTGGCAGGCATTGTAGCTCTTCTCTCTGACCTTGAGGAACCAAAGGGTAAGCATCAGGCACAAACAAGTGATGACACCAAGCACTTAGTGATCAAGGTAGGAAATGTTAAAACCTCTGATGGAAATAAGAATCTGTTGAGCAGGGTTCTATATGTACCTATAATTACCAAGAATTTAATGAGTGTTGGACAGATTGTGGAAAAGGTTTTGCAAGTTAGGCTCAACAAATATGGAGCATTTGTGGAGGATCTCCAACAAGGATTCAAGAGGATTGACAAAGGAGAAAAGTGAGGTATATTATTCATTTTTTAACTTGAGGATACAAGGAATATTGCACTTTATAGTTACAAAGACCAAACAGTATCAGAGATTGAAATTTGGCATAAGAGATTAGGGCATATTAGTGAAAGAACTTTAATGCAAATATGTAGAGATCAATGTGTGCTTGGCATACCTAATATATCCAAGCAACACATGATCTATAAAGTGGTGCTTGTCAATTTGGAAAATCTCACAAGTTACCCTTCTGAAGGAAAAGTTACATGCATGAGGACTACCTAGAACTTGTCCATACAGATGTATGGGGACCAAGTAAGGATCCCTCAATTTCTAGATCAAGGTATTATGTAACTTTCATTGATGATTTCAGTAGGTGCACAAAGATGAAGTATTCAGTTGCTTTAAAAAGTATCTTGCACTTATTGAGAACCAAACAAGAAGAAGTCTAAAGAGACTAAGGTGAGATGGAGGAGGTGAGTACTTCTTAAATGAGTTTGATGCAATTTTCAGGATAGAGGAATCAAGAGAGAAATTAGAACAAGGTATACCCCTAAGCAAAACTGGGTGGCAAAGAGTAGAAATAGACTGATTGTCGAAACACCTAGGTCAATGTTAAATGAGAAAAAATTACCTACTAACTTGTGGGCAGAAAGTGTATCTATTGCCACTCATCTTGTAAACAGGTTGCCATCCAAATCTT
Source organism: Ceratopteris richardii (assembly GCA_020310875.1). Classification (NCBI taxonomy): domain Eukaryota; kingdom Viridiplantae; phylum Streptophyta; class Polypodiopsida; order Polypodiales; family Pteridaceae; genus Ceratopteris; species Ceratopteris richardii. Next base: position 33,965,867 of record CM035411.1, on the reverse strand, counting down.
ATGATGGGATGATCCCATATGAAGCATGGCATGGTAGAAGACCTTCACCTAATCATTGCAGGATCTTTGGATGTGTTGCTTATGTGCATATCCCTTCTCAAGTAAGAGGTAAGCTAGACCCTAAGGCAAAGAAGTGCATCTTCATAGGGTATGAATTGAATAAGAAAGGATACAGGTTCTATAATTGTTCCAACAAAGGATTTATGGTCAGTAGAGATGTTTTCTTTGATGAGAATGACTCTTGGTTTGAAAGTGAATGGAGGGAGAGTAAAGCTACCTTATGACTTGGAAGAGGAATTTCCAAGCCTCACAAAGGAGGAACCAAGCTAGATTGAATACATCAATTCAGATGATGAGGACATCATCAACCTAGAAGAATTCAAGGCATGGAAATCCAAAGGCAAAGTCAAGATGAAAAAGTTGGAAGATATACCTGAATCATCCAACCAAGCAATCAGAAGATCACAAAGGGAGAGCAAGAAGCCAATCAGATATGGGTATGACACTTCCTTAGTTACTAAGCATTCTGTTTATCTTGCAAAAGACTTGTCATTTGAAGAACCATCATCTTATGAAGAGGCAAAGACCAAGAGAGAATGGAAGGAAGCTATGGATGAGGTAATTGAAGCACTCAAGGAGAATGCTACTTGGGAGCTAGTGCCAAAGAAAGTCTATGAAGGTAACTGGTTCTAGATGGATCTATAAGATCAAGAGGAATTCTCATAGATCAATAAGCAGGTACAAAGCTAGACTTGTGGCTAAGGGTTTTGCACAAACCCAAGGAGTTGATCATGAAGAAACCTTCTCACCTGTGGCCAAAATGCCATGCATCAGGGTATTGGTAAGTGTAGCTGCATCAAAGAATTGGAACCTGTATCAGTTGGATGTAAAAAATGCATTTCTTAATGGCTGGATTTTAGAGGAGGTGTACATCTCTCAACCTCCTAGCTATGAGGACCCAAGAAAAGTAACATATTATTGTAAATTGAACAAAGATCTTTATGGATTGAAGCAGACACCTAGGGCATGGAACCACAGGTTGACTACATACCTTCAAGATCAAGGTTTCATCATGCGTAAAGCAGATGCTTCTCTGTTTGTTAAGAGGAGTAATTCAGAGGTAATATACCTATGTGTATATGTTGATGATATCATACTCACAGGTAATGATGTTAATGGCATCAAGCAGATTAAGAATCAAATGATGTAGGAGTTCAAAGTCAGTGATCTAGGATCACTAAAGTATTTTCTTGGACTTGAGTTAGTCTATACTAACTCTAGAATTTACATTACTTAGAGAAAATATATATAGGACATGTTAAAGAATTTTCAGTTGCAGGATGCCAAGGTAGCAAGCACTCCAATAGAGGTAAACCAAAAGTTAAGTGCTCATGAAGGTGATGTGCTTGAGAATATTGCCGGATACCAAAGCATAGTGGGAAGCTTGAACTATGCTACATTGACAAGAATTGATATTGCTTTTGGAGTAAGTGTTTCATGTCAATTTATGCACAATCCTAGGGCACCTCACTTGGAAGCTGCCAAGAGGATTTTGAAGTACCTTAAGGGCACCCAAAATCAAGGATTATACTTTCCTTATACCTTAGATTTGGACATCAAGATATATTGAGATGTAGATTGGGCAGGTTTCAAAGGTGATAGAAGGCATACCTCAGGTTACCTATCTTTTGCAGGGAGCAAACCTATATCATGCTCTTCAAAGAAGCAACCTACTGTTGCTTTATCTTCTATAGAGGCAGAGTATAGAGGATTGGCCAATGCTACTCAAGAGGCCATATGGATCAGATTGTTATATACAGATTTGGGTTTGCATACTACATATCCAATGATTTTTGGAGATAATACAAGTTCTTTACACCTTGCAGCAAATCCTATTGATCATGCTAGGACCAAGCATATAAAGGTCCACTACCATTGTGTGAGAGAGAAGCTATTGAACAAGGAAATTCAGTTGGCATATTATCAACTACTATGCAATGTGTAGACTTATTAGCCAAAGCACTTGATGGTACAAAACTTTGCAGGTATAAGTCTATGATTGGATTGCAGGACATTCAAGAGGAGTAAAAAAGGAAGATCAAGCCAAGATGTTTGGCTTGAGGGGGAGCTGTTGGTGCAAATACCAAGCCTATACACTTGGCCATATATAAAGACTTTATGTGAAAATATTTGAGGACCCATGAGAGCCATTGCTATCGATTCCTTACCTTTTTACCAATTGTAAAAGTCTATTAGACTTAGAGGAATATTTGTAGCTACCACTAAACTCATGGAAGTTGTTAGATGAAAATGTTACAAATTTATTTTGCAGAGAATATCTCCTAGATTAGAGGATCACTTTTTAGAGAAAGCCAATGAAGAATTCAAATTCACAATTCAAATGAATCATCTATAAAAGATGATTGAAAAACGCGGGGGATAGATCACTCCATATCCAAGTTTTTAGATCTTATTGTAGGAGAGTGTGGCTGACTTCTTAGCCTACATCTCTTAGTATCATTAAGTATTGTTTATCATTCCAATGAACATGTACACCATTGTTTCATAACACAATAGATCATTCATTATATCTGTTAGTCTCTCTATCATTGTCATTTACAACAATCATTTTGTATTGCTCATATCACAGTCATTTCTGTACCATTTTCAATGTTCTATAGCTTGTTGGAATCAGCTCTAAGTCCTCTACATGCGGATAGATGTTGAAGACATTCTAGTATGTAAATTCAGAGGAAACTGCATCGAGGTGATCACTGGTCAAACTCTATAGAGGTCCTAAAAAATCAAGGGTAATGATTTGATTGCTACATTGATTGCTCTATGTATAGTGCATCATTTGAAGTGATTCCACTTGGAATCATTAGCTCATTAAGCTAATTTAATACATCCAAAAGGAAGTTTTCTAATTCCTACTGTACTCAAAGCAGTGAGCTTAACAAGCAGTAGGTGTGTGAATAAAAATAGTATTCTTGAACTTGGAGGAAGTTTGTTTTGAATCAATCATTTGTCACATCATTTCCAAAGTACATAGGCAGTTGTTTAGTGTCATTGGAAAGCTAAGAGGGCCTACTATGCAAGTGTGAAGCAAAAAAGGGCTGGTACAAAGCACGGATTGGCAGTACGTACTCATTTCTTGGACTATTCATCCATCTTTCCCAACACTCTCTAAGGTCCCTCTACTCATCTGGCCATCATGAGTAGGTACCTCATATGAACTCTCTGGATTTTGTCCTTGGCTATCCCCAGAGCAAGGAACTTCTTGTTCCTTTAGGCATGTACATCTAAGGAATATAACACTCTCTCCCCCTTCTAAAGATCACTGTCCTCAATGATATAGAAGGAGCTATAAACTTGGGAATCAAAATATATGATTTCAAATAATAAGAGTAGAGTGTGCTATGTCATGAGAAAGGAGATAAGGAAGAGAGCTCACACACACACTCTCACAATCAAAGAGAAGCACACACTCAGTTGAGGCAATGAAGAATGATCTTCTTCTTCTTCTCCTGTTATATAAAAAGGAATGTACCAGAATGACCTAAAAACAAGAATACAACTACTGCAATATATAAATACGAGTACATAAGGAAAAACCTAATGTTTGCAAATGAGTGAGCAGGCAAGAAACAAATGTGCCATCACTCTCTGTAGATAAATCTAATAAAGCTCAATGAAGTGTCCCTGACATATACTGGCATGACCACTATACTTGTCAGAGAAACGAAAAAGTGATATGTGTCATCTTGGATCATCACATGTTGAGCTTGATATCTCAACACTTCCCCTCAAGCTCAACCTCATGTCCTCTAGTCCAAGCATCTTTCGAAACATCTTCAGCTTCTCTGCTCCAAGTGCTTTAGTGAAAATATCAGCAACCTGCTCATCTGTTCTCACATAAACAAGATCAATATCACCTACTAGTACCTTCTCTATGATGAAGTGATAATGTACCTTGATATGCTTTGTTCTAGCATGAAAAATAGGGTTTCGTGCTTACTATATGCTGCTAAGATTATCACAATAGATGGTGATAAGATTTTGCACTTCCACACCTTAATCTACAAGTAGCATCTTCAGCCATGATGCCTCACATACTGCCATTGCAACACCTCTATAATCAGCCTCTATACTAGATAAAGCAACAGTGGAATTGCTTCTTGCTACTCCATGTATAGTTGCACCTCCAAGTGAGAATAGAAAGCCACTAGTAGATCTTCTATTTGGAGTACTACCAGCCCAATCTACATCAGTGTATCCATAAACCTGCAAATCTACACTAGCTTCATAAAAAAATGCATAATCCAAATTAGCACTCACATAAGATAGAGTGTGCATCAAAGCATCCAAATGTGGCTTCCTCGAAACGTGCATAAATTGACTTTCAAGTCCAACAGTATAGCTTAAATTAGGCCTTCTAATTTTGAGATGTATAAGACTTCCCACAATTTTCCTGTACATGGTAGCATTTTACAATGCTTCACCTGAAGTAGTATCCAACTTCAAATTCTGATCTAATGGCATAGAAATTGGCTTACAATCAACCATACCATACTTCTGCAGCATATTCTAGGCATATTGCTTTTGCGACATCCATATACCTATTTTTGTATGTATAAACTCAATGCCCAAGAAGTAGCACATCACACTAGTATCTTTCATGTCAAATTCCTGCATAAGAAGTTTGCTTTACATCTTTGATGCTTTCTTCATTATCACCAGCTAATATCAAGTCATCAACATAGATAGCCACAATTTTGATGCCATCATCATCCTTCCTTGTATATAGTGAATGATCTGCATCACACATAGAAAACCCAATGGTGGTTAAGTAATAAAAAGTCCTTGCATGCCATGCATGAGGAGCTTGGTTCAGCCCACAAAAAGCCTTTTGCAACCTGCAAACATATTCTGGATGCTTTTAATCTTCATATCCTTGTTGGTGGTCCATGTATACTTCTTCCTATAACTCATGATGTAAGAAAGGATTCTTCACATCCATCTGATGCAAAGTCCATCCTTTTGCTGTAGCTAATGCAAAAAATGTTCTGACCATAGACATTTTAGCTACAAGGCTGAATGTTTCCTCATAATCAATGACATATGTCTGTGCATATCCTTTTGCTACCAATCATACTTTGTACCTGATTTTTCTACCATCAGCATTGTGCTTTACCTTGTAAACCCACTTGCAGCCTATGGGTTTCTTTCCTTGCGGTAATGAAACCAGCTTCCGTGTTTCATTTCCATAAAGTGTAGCCATCTCGTCGTCCATAGCTTTTCCCAATCTGCATTTCCAATTGCATCTTCAAAACAAGAAGGTTGAGCATCTTGTATTACCTTTTTCATGTAGGCACAATGATGAGCCATGTAACTATCATATGTTAATCGTTGTACAGAATTTTGCATCCTCCTAGATCTTCTTGGTCCTGGGTCACTTCTCCTTGTATCATCTACATGTGCCTTTCTAACTCGTGGAGTCTTCAGAGAGTGCAACCCAAGTTCCTAATCAAGAATCTTTTCTGAAGCACTTGAATCTCCATCAACATCTTCAAAACCTGCACATGTTTTGTGGCCAACAAAAAGCTTTTCTTTACCTTTCTTGGATGTATTTGATAAATTTTCTGGATTGAAATTTCCATGCAATTATCCACTCCATGGATTTGAGTTGGAACTATTGCTTGATGATGCATCCGGTCCACTCAAGGCGTGAGATTTTGCACTTGATTTTTCAACATTTTTGTTGTCATTTGGTTCAAGATTTAGTCCTTCTTTGGCATCTGCATAGAAGTTGGACATTTCATCAAATACCACATCTCTACTCACTTTCACCTGTCGTGTGAGTAGGTTATAACATTTATATCCCTTTTGCTCAAGGGAGTATCCAATGAAGACACATTTTTATGCTTTTGGACCAAAATTTGTCCTCAACTCATCTGGAACATATACATATGCAATACAGGCAAAAACTTTCATACGTGATAAGTTTGGCTTTTTACTTGTGAACTTCTCTTCAGGTGTAAATTGATGTACAACAATAGTTGGAGTTCTCTTCATGATGTATACAGTAGTGTGCAGATCTTCTACCCAATAACAATGAGGCATATTCTTCTCAATCATGAAGGCTCTTGCTATTTCTGTAATATGTATGTTTTTGTGTTCAGCAAAGCCATTCCGTTGTGGTGTGTACATGCATGAAAACTGACATCGAATTCCATGAATTTTAAGAAAGTTGATAAACTCATTTGAAATATATTCACCTCCTCCATTAGACCCTACTATTTGATATACTTCCCTGTCTGCTTTTGCACCATAGCTTTAAAAGTCCGGAAGTGAGTGAACACCTCACTCTTCTCTTTCATGAAATATAACCACACTTTTCGTGTATGTTCATCAATGAAAATAACATAAAACCTGCAATCACCCATAGATGTGGTCGTTGCAAATCCCCAAACATCTGTATATACTATTTCTAGAACATTCTCACTAAAATTCTTATCATGAAAAAATGATGATCTTGACTGTTTACCAAATTGACATACTGCACATACCTTTTGCATCTTTGTAACCTTGAAATTTGGTAGTCCATGGATGATCTTCTTTGATTGCATCGATTTCGGCCTTTGCAAGTTTGCATATCCAATCCTTTTGTGCCACATCTCTATATCTACAAGAACTCATGCACCTTTTGCAAACATGGCTGCATTCGTTTCAGGAATTTTCACATTTAAGGTGAACATCCTACCCACTTTGTTTCCTTTGGCAATCAATCTTCCATCTTGCTTATATTCTTCTCCATATAACCCATCAGCATTGAACCTGACTTGTAATCCCTGGTCAACCATTTGTCCTACAGAAACCAGATTCTTTGTTATATTTGGAGCATGCAACACATAAGCAAGATGGTTTACCTTCCCATCTTCCATGGACAATGCTATGTTTCCTGTATGCTTGATAGGGTGTGATGTGTTATCACCTGTTTCAATATATCTCAGAACTGGTAATTTTTGCAAACTACTAAACCATTCTGCATGACTGGTCATGTGATTTGGAGCACCTGAATCAACATACTAGACATTATAATTTGATTTTGAAACACTAGTAAACATCATATTCATCATGTGATGTTGAACCATGAACAACTTCTCAGAATCATTTGCACTTGTGAATGCATAGTTGTTTTGTATGAACTATGGACCTCGATCATTGACAATATCATCAGGCAATCTATGAAGCCTAAAGATGTATCTCAGAAAAAATCTAGCAATCACATTCAAAGTGTCCAGGTTTACCACAATTCCAACATCCTTTACTATCATTACCTGAATCATTTCTTTGAAAATTTTTGCGACCTCTTTGGCTCCCCATGCCTCGAAACTATCCTCTTCCTCTTGCATGATTCTGTTGTTGACCTTGGTCTTGGTACTGTTTCCTCTTCCACTTCCAAAACCTCTACATCTGCCTCTTCTTTTGCCACAATAGAATACTTGCTCAGAAATAGATTTTCCTTGGGAGTTTGAGTTGTCACCAAGGTCCTGGTGGTAAGCAAACCACTTTCGTAGCTCCAAAAACCTTAAAATAAGAAACTTTTCCAATATGTGTTGTTGGGAACTACACGCCCTTATAAAAAGGTTTTTTTCCTTGCTCTGATTCCTATACAAAGATCTTAAAACACACAACAATAACAACATGTGCATGTTCTTATGAATCAACATAAGTTAGTGTAACTTCATGTGCATAGATGAATTCATATCAAACTAACTTTCATGCACAATCCCATGTTAGTTTCATAACATTGGAAGAGAATACAATGAGAAATTATAAACTTTGATGTAAAATGTATTCAAATGAATATATTTGAGATAAAAAATATGATGCAAAAGGTATGAAAAAAAAAGGATGTAGGATATGCAAAATTAGGGTTATAGAGATACACGAATTTATCTACACATAAATCTCATTTCAAGAAGCCCTCTTAGCTAAATTAAGAAACACATATAAGCTATAGAATGCACCTTAAATATCTCAAATTCGATATGTACAAAAAGAGTTACAAGTGTTATAAGCAGATTATGTATATACCTATAAGAGACTAGAGGGGATGTGGGCTTGATAGCTCCTCCCTGCTTCTCTTCTATGCATAGAACACTCTCCTCTATGTTTTTCCTAGCTTGGACTACTCTCTTTCAGCTCTTTGAGCCTTGGATGAATCTATCCTTGAGCCTCCTTGAGTAAATGTCTCTTAGTCTTCAATGATCTACAAGACTTTCATAAATTTGATGACTCTTCATCTTCTTTTATAGCTTCTGGATGCCTCTCTTGACTTTTCCACTACCTTACCTGATGTTGCGTAACCTTGAGACCACCCTAAGTGATTTGCGTTTTGATTTTTGTCCAAGCTAAGGTCTTTTGAACCCTTTATCCACCTAATGCTTGTAGTTCACACTTTCAACACTCCCCAGCAAGCTTAAGGTGGTAGTGTCCATATCAAGCAAGCTCATAGCCTTTGAAAAAATTATTAACTTGGCCATATCCAAGATTTTGGTGAAGATATTTGAAACATGGTCCTTTGTAACTACAAGAAGAACATCAATGTCCCCACTTGCAACCTTTTCCATTAAATAATGGTGATGCACCTCAATGTGCTTGCTCCTTGCATGATACATGGGGTTGTTAGCAAGATATAGGCTTTCCATGCTATCTTCATAAACTCGAATCGGTCCAAGTTGTATATCAAGATCTTTGAAGAGCTTCTTAAGCCACATTGCTTCACATGTAGTGAGGGCTAAAGCTCTATATGTAGCCTTTGTGGAACTCAATGCAACTGTGGGCTGCTTTTTGATCATCCATGAAATTGCTTTTGTATCTAGCATGAAAACATAGCGAGAAGTTGGCCTTCTATCATCAACACTCCCTGCCCAATCTCCATCACTTCATGCTGAATTCCAACATGTAGCACAAGGTAGGCCTTGTGAGTGTAGCATAGATCAATGATCCCAATTCTCCTATATAATGTAAGGTCCTCTAGATTCTTATCATCATCCTTGCTTAGCTTGACATTTGAATCCATAGGTTGAGCTATTAATTTGCAATCTGCCATGCCAAACCTAAACAACACATCTAGAAGATACTTCTTATGAGAGAGATGGATCCCTTCTTTCCCATACATCACCTCAATGCCAAGAAAGTACTTTAGCACACTCAAAGCTGAGATTTTGAACTCTCTTCCAAGCTTCTCTTTGCTGGTCCTTATCCCTACATCATCATCACCTGTCACAAGGAGATCATCTACATATATGCATATCAAACATATCTTGTCATTTGTCTTCTTCACATACAAGTTGGATCTACATCTCTTCAAGAAGTCCACTAGTCAGTGATTCCTAGCCCTTGGGGCTTGCTTTAGGCCATACAAGGCCTTCTTCAACCTCCAAACATAGGTAGGATGTTGTGGATCTTCATACCCTTGAGGTTGTTCTATGAACACCTCTTGTTGTAACTCACCATTCAAGAAAGCATTCTTTATGTCCATATGGTAGATAGGCCACCTCCTTGCTACACATAGGGCTATGAGATCTTGAATGGTAGCCTTGTTTGCCATAGGTCTTGAAGTCTCCTCATAATCCACCCCTTGTGTTTGTGTGAAGCCTTTGGCTACTAATCTAGCCTTGTACCTTGCCAAGCTCCCATTCGCATTCCTCTTGGTCTTGTACACCCACCTAGTTTGTGGACTATCTTCATGCCTTTGTTCTTGGATACTAGTTTGCAAGTGTTGTTCTCCTTAAGAGCTTTGAACTCTTCATACATAGCCTTCCTCCACTCTAGTTTTGTCTTTGCTTGCTCATAAGAATCTAGCTCTTGATCTACAATGACATTCATCATGTATGCATAGTGCTTTGCCATGAAAGAACCATATGTATACCTTTGTGGAGGTGCCTTATTCCTTGTAGACCTCCTCTCTTGAACTTTTGGATATTGCTTCTTGGGTTTATTGAGATTTCAGTAAGAGTAATGAGCCCCTCAAGGTCTTCCTCTTCTGATTCCCCTTGAGCTTCCGTGGTGTCATAGTCTATCTCTTGTGACCTTCTACACTTTGAAATAGGGGATTGTACTTCATAATCATAAGTGTAAGAGTGATCATATGTGTACCTTATATGAAGAAGCTTTTGGTCCCCTCATTGTGATTGAATATTGAGGTTGAACCTACACATCAAGGTTTGGATACTCCTCTTGATTCTCTTTATCCAACTTTGCCTTGCCCTTGTCTCCATACCATGACCTTGACTCATGAAACACAACATCTCTTAACACATATAGCTTCTTTGAGAGAGGGTTGTAGCACCTATAGCCTTTTTTCTCGTTTTGCTACCCGATGACACACATTTCTCACTCTTGGCCTCTAATTTTGTTCTCACTTTACTAGGAACATGAATAAAACATACACATCCAAATACCTCGAGGTGCTCCATGGTTGGTTTCTTGCCATAATAGAATTCATGTGGCATCAAATTGTGCACACCACCTATTTGAACCCTAGTTATCATGTAACAAGCTGTATTCATAGCCTCAACCCAATAAGATAATGGTAACATACCTTCATTTATGAGATATCTAGCTATCGTGACCAAATGCATATTCTTCCTCTCTACAACACCAGTTTTTTGAGGGCTGTACTTGCATGTAAAGTGCCCCTTTATGCCATTTTTGTGCAATAACTTTGTGAATTCCTTGCACAAATACTCTCCCCCTCCACTTGACCTCAGTTTCTTGATGTGTGCATCACATTCTTTCTCAACAAAGGACCTAAGCTTTTGAAATCATGAAAACACTTCTAATTTTTCTTTCATAATACATAGCCATACCTTTCTTGAATGGTCATCAATGAAAGTGAAAAAGCTCCTCCCAATGAAGCCTCTCTACTAGGGCCCCATACATCTTAGTGTATAAGCTCCAAGAGCTTAGAGGATTTGTACACACTCTTTGGAAATGGCTTCCTTGCTTGCTTACCTAGTTGACAAGTGTCAGATAACTCATGTAGACCTTGGCCTTCAAGATTTTCTGGTCCCTGCACTAAACTTGGTTTGCACATGCTTTTTAACTTGGGAATATTCATATGTCCTATTCTCTTGTGCTAAAGATCAATCTCTGCAATCATTTTGTTACCAATCATCACATAAGATGCCTTGTGTGTAGGAGCAACATCTAATGTGAAGAATCTACCTTCTTTCCTTCCCTTGGAAATGGCCTTGCCTCCTTGCTTCACCATGCACCATTTTGCACCAAATATAGCTTGCATACCTCTCTCTACCATTTGTTATGTAGAGGTAAGATTCTTGGAAATATATGGAACATGGAGCACATCTTTAAGAGTCGATAGATTTACCTTCACCTAGCTTCATGTATCCCACATGTGTAATGACATGCTTAGTGTTATCTCCTCTCTCCACAAAACCTTTTGACCTTGAGACCTGCATATGAACAAAAGATTCCTGCATACATGACATGTGATTAGCACATCTAGAGTCTATGTACCACTTCATGTCTTTGGGATCACCGGTGTAGCCATGTCTAATGGCTAGGAGGGCCTCCTTCACATCATCCTTCTTAAAGTTGTTTGCTTCTTCTTCTTGCCATTTTCATACTTGAACCAAAAATTTGAAGAAATATGATCCTGCTTACCACATATAAAACAAGTTTTACCTTGATGAGGGTTGTTCTTCCCTTTGCCATTCTTTCCCTTCCTTGAAGATGATGCCTTGCTATCTCCTTCGGAATTTGAATCTTCTTCCTTGGACTACTTCCACTTGCTTTTTCCTCCTTTCCCCTTCTTGCCACTCTTGCCTTTGCCTTTGATAGCATATAGGAAATGTGAGTGAACATCCTTCTTGGATGTTTCTCCTACGGCAACCTCTTCTCCCACTAGGTGTGGGATCAACTCCTGAAGATTTGGTAGAGGATCTTTATACAAGATGGTAGTATTGAGGGGTTTCCACTTGTCTTCCCTTCTTAGGCCATTGAGAGTAATCTTTGCAAGGTCTTCCTCATCTATGTTGCAGCCAATGGATGCCAATTGCTCCCTCAACTTCTTCACCTTCAAGGTGTAGTCAACAATAGATTAATCACTAGCCTTCTTCAAAGAATGGAATTAATTCTTAATATGCATATTTTTGCTTCTTGTGGAAGGGCCATATATCTTCTCTAAGCCCTCTCAAACATCTCTAACATGATAAACTCTGATATATGACCAATCATAGTGTGAGAGATTACTTGTGATATGTAGAAGATAGCTCTCCTATTCCTTTCCTACCACCAGAAATCTCTCAAAAAAATACAATAAATGAGCATAAGAAAAAGAACTCTCCAACGGATATTCTTTGGATGCGATAGCCTTTGATGTAGATCAAATCCACCTCAAGCATAGTGTAAGCTTGATGTTCCAACAGCTCCCCCTCAAGCTAAAGTATGATTAAGTCTTCATTCTCTGATAGGTTAAATACGTGCCATAGCTTTGAATCTACAAGGCTTTATTCCATCAAGTGCCTTCGTCATCATATCTGGTTCTTTCTTTTCGGTTGGAAAAAAAGAAATGTCAACCTCCTTTGCCATGAGCGTCTCCCTAATGAAGTGGTAATGGACTTCTATGTGCTTTGTTCTCGCATGGAAAATACGATTTGCTGCTAGATGTATGGAACTTACATTATCTCCAAATATGTGAGGTTTGGAACTCACAAGTCCCAAATCTGTATACAATGCTTTTAACCATATTGCCTCTTGAGTTGCTATGGTCAAGTCTTTGTACTCTACTTCAGTTGAGGATAAAGCATTTGTTGGTTGCTTCTTGGAACTCCATGACACTAGCTTCGAACCTGCAAATGCTAAGTAACGAGATGTACTTTTTCTATCATCCTTAGCTCCTGCCCAATCTGTTTCTATCATCCTTAGCTCCTACCCAATCTGCATCTGAGTAGATTTTGATATCAAAATCCGAAGAGTAAGGATAGAATATAACTTCGTTGATTGTACCTTTGAGATACTTAAGTAATCTCTTAGCTGCATCCATGTGTAGTCTTCTCGGTGAGTGCATGAACTAACTAAGCACTCCCACACTATATGAGATGTCTGCCCTTGTATGAGTAGCATATATCAAGCTACCTACAAAGCTTTGGTAATCTTTACTGTCTTCAATTTTCTCACCTTCATAAACACTTAGTTTATGATTCATCTCCAAAGGTGTACCTGTAGGTTTAGTGTTCTCCATTTTCAACTTGAGAAGAAGATCTTGAATGTATCTTCTTTGAGTCAAATGCATTCTTCATCTGTGTATATCACCTGCATACCTAGGAAATATGTGAGCTCACCGAGGTCACTGATTTTGGACTCCTCTTGCATGTGTCTCTTGATCCTTTGAATGCCATTTAGATCATCACGTGTCACAATAATATCATCTACATATACACATAGATAGATAACCTCATTGTGATCCCTTTTGATGAATAGAGAAGGATCTGAGGTGATAGCTTTGAATCCTTGATCTTGAAGATATGTAACCAACCTGTAATTCCAAGTTGTAGGAGCTTGTTTCAATCCATACAATGCTTTCTTAAGTCTACAAACATAAGATGGATGATTAGGGTTTTCAAAACCTGGTGGTTGTGACATGTATACCTCATCACTTATCCAACCATTTAAGAATGCATTTTTCACATCAAGTTGGAGGAGTCTCCAATTCCTTGCAGCAACTACACTTATCAATGTCCTGATTGAAGTCATCTTTGCAACTAGTGAGAATGTTTCCTCATAGTCTATACCATGAGTTTGTGAGCATCCTTTGGCAACTAATCTTGCCTTATACCTGCAAACTGATCCATATGAGTTTCTTTCAACTTTATATACCCATCTACAACCAATTACCTTTTGCTTTAGTGACATTGGAACCAAATCCCAAGTTTCCATTTCCTTCAATGCATCTATGTCTTATTTCATGGCCTTTTCCCAATTAGGGTTTCCCTTTGCCTCTTCATAGGTTGAGGGTTCCTCTTAAATAGAGTCTTTTGCCAAGTATATTGAATGCTTCATAACAAATGTGGAATCATATCCATACGTTTCTGGTTGTTTCTTCTCTCTTACTGATCTCCACTTGTTTGGAGCATTCTCCAACCTCTTACATCTTTGCTTTGCCTCTTGACTTCCATAGCTTGTAATCCTTTTCTCTTTCATCTTGGTCATCGTCTGTATCACTTCTTGGATCCTAGACCTGTGTATCATGCTTGCGTCATAACTGATAAGAGTCAAAACCAAGATCATATGGTAGTGTTACCTTTTGTTTATCTTCATCATACCAAGACCTGTGTTCTTCAAACACAACATCTCTACTTGTAGTGAATTGCTTGGTTGAAGGATTGAAGAACCTATAACCCATCTGAGTTGAATCATATCCAATAAACACTGCCTTTGTTGCCCTTTCATCTAGCTTACCTCTTATTTGTGATGGTACATGAACAAAAGCTAAACAACCAAAAACCTTGCAATGTCCAAGACTAGGTTTTCTTCCATGCCATGCTTCACAAGGATTCATAACTTGAAGTGATTTGGATGGTAGTCTATTGACAAGGTACACAACAAATGAAATAGCTTCTGCCCATAGATAATGTGGCAACTTCTTCTCGTCAAGCATTGTTCGGGCTGATCCAACCAATTTCTTGTTTCTCCTCTCTGCAATTCCATTTAGTTGAGGAGAGTACCTAGTAGTCACTTCCCTTTTGATACTTTTTTCCTGCAAGAACTCATCAAACTCTTTGGAGAAGTATTCTCCCCCTCCATCAGATCTAAGCTTCTTTAGTGATCTACCTGCATTATTCTCCACATGTGCAAGGTACTTCTTGAAGCAATCCAACACTTTATTCTTACTCTTGATAAAGTATAGAACAATCCATCTACTATGGTCGTCAATAAATGAGACATAATACCTTGATCCTGCCAAGGAAGGTTCTTGACTTGGTCACCATACATCTGTATGTACTAAGTCCAATACGTTGTTGTGGATGTAGCCTTTGTGGTTGAATGGTTGTCTTTGTGCCTTCCCAATCTGACATGCATCACACCTGTTGATCATGTGTTGCTTTGATATGTTCGGCAGTCGTATAACACTTTGATCCCTGAATATATCCTTCAAGGTTCTTTCATTTACATGAGCAAGTCTCTTATGCCACACTTCAAGCTCACTTAGGGTTTGAGACCCAAAGGTGAATAGAGCTATGTTCTTGGTTTCTCCTACTTCAAAAGTAAAGATCCTACCATGCTTCTCACCTCGGGCTATCTTTTTGAATCCTTGACATGGATCTTCCACAAAAGCTCCATGTTGGGTGGACCTAACTTGCAAGCCTTTTTCCACTATTTGGTCTACACTTCTTAGGTTTTTAGTGATAGTGGGTACATAGAGAACCTTACTTCGAATGTTTGTCCTTCCATTGGAAGCTTTGACATTACTAATCTTCTCCACATTGTGTTTTGTGTCATCCCCTGTTTGGACTTCATGTCTATGCTTTGGACTTTCCAAGTTAGATAGAAGAGTAATGTTACCTGCAAAATGATTCGAACATCCTGAATCTATGTAGAACAAATGATCATCTTCTTTACCTTCTTTGTGGCTTAGATTCATAAGAAGCAATGAGTCTTCATGTGGTTGATCTTCTAAATAATTGTTGTAGTCCCTTCTATTATAGCTTCTATTGTTAGTTGAAGTTGTGTCCACCTCTGCCTCTATTGCTGCCATATCCACCTCTTCCACTTCCTTTCTGGGTCTTCCCATTGAACGAGCAATTCTGAGTGGTGTGGCTAGTCCTATTGCATATGGCACAAGGTTGAACATTCTGACCTTTGGCTTTGTCTTGCTTTGGTCCTTTCTTCTTCCCTTTCCACTTGCTCTTGCTTGTGAAGTTGGCTTGGGAGGTCTCTTCTTCATCTTCTTCCTTCTTCTTGCGTTTTTGCTTCTTATCCTTGTTATCTGCATATAGAGTACTAGTTGAATTACCATGATAAGAGTTACCTTCCTTTATGCTATTGTTGGCTTCTTGATTGAAGAGTTGTCCAAGAAAGATGTTGAAGTCTAGAGTTTGCACATCCATGATGAGATCATAAGCCATCATGAAGGATTGCCATTGATTATCACTACGATTACCATTGAGAATTTGCCTCATGATGACCTCTTCTTCAATCAACTCTCCAATGGATGCTTACTGATCCGCAACCTCCTTGACCTTAGTAACAAATTTTGTGATGGTTTGTTTAGGTGTCTTCTTCATTTGGTTGAACTCGTTCCAAACATGATTCTTTCTTGCTTTGGTTCTAGCAGAAAAGAAAGTCTCGAGGGCATCCCAAGTCCCTTGAGATGTCTTGCATCCTCTAATATGTGGTAATAGAAAGTCAGAGATAGAGTTCAGTATGTACGACCTTGCTTGAGCATCCCTTGCACACCAAAGTGTGAGCTTATCTCTCTCCTCTTGTGTAGGTCCTCCTTTGGATCTTGGAATAGGCATAGCTTCATCACTTGCTACAATTCCATAAAGATTTCTACCTTGCAAATAGGCCTCCATTTTGATTTGTCAAGCCACCTAGTTGTGTCGATCAAGCTTCTCGATCATTGAGGGAAAGCCATCACCCATCTTGATCTAGCTCTAATACCACTGAAAGAACTTGGAGAAGCTTGTAGAAGGTAGAAAAATGCGTTTCGAAGCGACGAAGTTTGGTATAGCCAATCGGCACAAGATCAGCCCTTGAGCTTATGAAGACTCAAATAGACCTTATAAGCATGTAATAAGTGCAAAGAAACACACTATGTACTTTGGAGCATCAAGTAAAATGAGTCGATACGTAACAGATAGGTTCGCGGGTCGATTAGCTCAAATTACTTACTATCTATGGAAGAGACAATGAACTTCAAATGCCCATAGCGACCAGCCTGATTACAATTAGAAAAACATTCTTCTATGGGAGTGATAAAGATAGGGTTGATTGTATATAATGCACAATATGTTGAAAAACTAATTTAGCATCTTGGCTTTGAGGATTGCAAGCTATTTTCTGCACTAGTGGAGATGGGATTTAGAAAGTTCTCATTTGAGGATTTTATTGATGCATTTAATACTACTATTTATCAACAAGTTGCGAGATGTCTTATATATGCAAGCGACACAAGTCAAAATATACAATTTGCACTTTCCCAGTTGAATCCATTCATGCATAGCCCTGGCACTAAGCATTGGCAAGTGATGAGATGCTTGTTTAGATATCTCAAAGGCACTTTGAGTTAAGGTCTCTTTTATGGTAGAGATATTCATCCATGCTTGCATGCTTTTAGAGATAGTGATTGGGTTGGTTGTTATGATACTTGCCTGTCCACTAGTGGTAAGTTGATTTTTTCTTGGAGACTCATGCATATTCTGGTTGAGTAAGAAGCAACCTATAGTGGAAACATCGAGTTATGAAGCTGAGTACAAGACATTTTTCAAAGCTACAATGGAGTGTATATAGTTGAGACACCTATTGATGGGTCTTTACATGCGGATTAATGCTCCTACACATATTGTCATTGATAGTCAGAGTGCATTGGTTGTTGCACAAAACCGAGTGCTTCATGCATGGAACAAACAGATTGAGGTGCATTATCACTATGTGAGAAAGCACCTTTATGCAAGAGATATTGATTTGGTGTTTTTCCTTACACAAGATAATGTGGCAAACATATTCACCAAAGCTGTTGCATGGAAAAATTTTGAACCTTTTTTGCAAAGCTTTAGGCTTAATGCCTAGTGGGGGCTGATCTATCACTCCTTGTATGTGTTAACATCATTCACTCCAAGGGGGTTTGTTACACATATGCATTCCTTGAGTAGCTTTGATGTGAACCTTTTCCATATACATGGACACTTTTTACTATAGTATTCAGTAGAGGTTTTTCCCCATGTTACAACATACATGATTCACTGATCTGTGGTAGTACTTTGTACTTAGGGATATTATTCAGCTCTTAATTGAGTTACGTTCATTGTTAATAGAGAGAGGTACTATAGCCATCCATCTTCTCCATGTGTCTTACTGCATTTCTGCTCTTTCTATGTGCTTTTCGGGTGTGTCTCGCTCTTGTACACACACCTAACCATACAAGCCATGAAGGAAGTTCGTAACAAGTTGGTTTGGATTAAATTATACATAAAGTTAATGATAATAATATTTATGTTTTAAAAGAATTAGATAAAATTAGTTTCAAAGTTACTTTTGCATAGAAACAGGTAAAACTTTTCAAAAGGAGAGAAGGATATGACAATGAAATTCTAGAAACATTGATGGATTTTCTTGGAAAAGAAAAGAACCAAGAAAACCAAGAGAGCGAAGGATGTGAGGAACGTGAGAATGAGAAGATAAACATTTTGAAAAAAATCCTATTTTGTTTTAATTTTGAGTTTTAACCATATGTGTCTCCTAATGCTTTTAGAATATACATTCATACATTGGACGTTTTTTTAACATAAAAATTGCATTTTATTAGGACATAAATGTACATAAATATATATGAATAAAAATTGAGAAGTACTTTTTGAATGGAGAATTTTCATCATGAGTAAACATATATCTTTCGTTCTTATGCACCATGTGAGAAATGAATGCATTCTTCAAGTGAGCATAATAGGGCCACATCATATGGCCATGCAAAAGACATAATACTTTCTTTAAAACTTGCACATTAACTTGCACAAGAGATGGTTTAGGTGACATGGCATGTATGTGAGATGACAACACAAGCCTTGTAATAGGACTTTCTATAGTGAGATAAATAATTTTGAGTTTTCTATTATGCATTGTGGGGATAATGTTTAGAGTGACTAATTAGGTCATTTTATGCATATAGACAAAATCTAGGGATTTCAAGTTTTATATTCTCTCTCTAAGGCTCATTTGCATCATGTTTTCTAGTAAAAATAAATTGAACATGAAGATGCAAGAATTAGGAACAATAGAGCATGCATAGTAGAATAAAAAAGCTTTTGAGAAAATTTAGTGAATCACCTTTTAGGTACTTTAATTCAGGATGTAGAGTTAGTTCACTATAAGATAAAGCCTTGCTTTCATTCTCTTTCTAGAATTTCTAATCTTGTAGGGAACAAAAATTATGGTTGGAGGTAGACTTGAAGCTAGGGTATCTCCAACATTATTATGCAGATTGAAGAGTTGAACGTTTTTGCCTTTCACAAGCTTTTTGGAGTTCTACATTATTTTTGAGTTACAAGGCCCAAAATATTGTGGATTTTCCAACAAAAAGAAAGCGGGCTTCTTTGGGCTTCTCTATTATTATTCAAATCCATGATTTTGATGCATATGTGCTCTCATTCATATTGTGGATATTGATGAATATATCTTTTCATGCCTTTTCTTCTACTATTAGTACCACAAAAGAGAGAAACTAACCACCAAAACACATACTTTTTATAGAAGTTTTGCGTGCAAATCCAAAAGAGGTGTGACTTTTGCTAGATTTTCTAGATCACACACTTCCTTGAGGAGGAACAATCAACTATGTTTTGAGAACATTGTTGTGATCATGCAAGAAGAGGTAAAAAATCAAAGAATTACCTTGTGATTGAGATTGAGAATGAGAATGTGGGTTAGACTGAGATTGAAAGTAAGTGTGAATGTGATTGTGATAGCTGAAGGGTGTTCAAGAGGTAGAGTCATGATCAAGAAGCTATTTTGCAAGAGCCATTGTCAATGACTCAAATCTATAATACTGGATCTTCTCTTTCTCTACATGAGATCTCTTGCATCATATTTTCTCTTATCTTGTGCACGTTCCTATTTATCTCTTCTATTATTCTTCAATGATTGGAAGTTTGTAATTGGGATTAGCCTGTGATGGTGGAAGTGCTACAAGACTCGTAAAAAAAAAACTTAGTTTCCTTTATTTTTGCACCATAAACGCTCTAAATTTCGCTTAAAGTGTGCATGGATGAGGCTCATTTCATGGCCATGGAAAGCACAACTGTTTTTTTCACCCATGCACATGGTTATTAGTTATTTGATGTTATCAAAAGCTCTCCTGTTTGATTGACACTTCAAGATGAAGCACAGGTTTGGTGGGTCAGTGTCATGAAGATTGCATCTTCAAAATGGTCATAAAATGCAAGAGGAATGTAAAAGGATCTTATTGAAGTGTTCTACAGTTTGTTCATGGTCCTAACTTAAGTAAGAAAAATAAAGACTTATGTAAACAAATCTTTGTTCCCTTTATGTTATGAGTGTGGCCCATTTATTGTTTCTATTCCTCCAAGTAGTACTTGGAAGGGTGGGATCCTACATAGATGCATGTTCATGTTGTACACCTTAAGAATATGCTCCAATGTGATTTCATGTAGTTGAGATCATATGAGATTGTTACTGAAGGCGAATTAAGGGGACATGCATGAGAAGAGCCATAGGGGGTTCCCTACTATTATGGAAAGTGTCATTGATAATCGAATGTGGCCGCTTGGATTTTAAGACATAATATATATACCTTTTTGCAGGAAAAAGGGCAACGGGAGGATTTTTTCCTTTTGTGTCACGGAAGGCAATTCCTTGTTTTGGGAAGGGGGGGATATCTCTGATGATCATTGGTGGGGAAAAAAGAGGGATCATAATTGATTTTTCTAGAATGAGCGTTGCTTCTTAGTGGAGGGAAACTCACAACAATAGGAGGGGAAGATACAAGTATGTGTGGAAATTAGATTTTGTTCTTAGATATTCTGGCCACATAAGGAGCCATCAAAACTGCTGATTTTGGAAACTAAGAGGAAGCACATGCAGTCTACTTAGAGAGAGGGGCTATTTTGGATGCACATAAAAAATAGGGTGGCTTCATATGGAGGTGATATAGAAGATTGCACACAATACAATACGGAGGCTTCATAAAACAAAGGAAGGCTTCATACGAAGGCAATACAATACCATATTATTTCTGTACATTAGGATTGCATATTTGTAAATAGTTCACTAACCTATATCTACACCCCTGAAACCCAAGGTTTTACCCTAAAAAAATCTAATTTTAACCCCTAAAACCCTGGGTTTGATCCTTAGAAACCCTAGGATTTTAGGTCATAAGTATAAATAAAACCATTGATTGATGTGTTGAACCTTAATCATAGGTAAAACATGACTTTTCTCGATTGAAACCCTAGATTGAAACCTTAGTTTTGCCTTTTACCATAAGTCTAACCCTTTAGTTTCATTTAATTTGATTACAAGTGTGAAACAAAACCCTACTCCAAAAATAAAAAGAGAAAAAGAAAAAGAAACAAAAATAGAAAAAGAAAAATTGGAAAAATTAAAAGGAGAAAAACCAAAAATAGAAATAAACTATGGGATTTTTCAAACATAGAAAAAGACCATGGAAGAGGATTATGGAAATAGAAAGAATCAATAAGGAGGTTAGAAGATTCCAGAGAGAAGTCATAGGGGGAATCTATAAATAGATGTCCAAATCTCATTTGTCTTTCCTCATGGATCTTCTCTCCTCGTACACTTTCCTGACCTTCTCTTATTCGTTCTTTTATTGTTCATGTTTTGGGTTTATATGTTCATGCTTATTGTCTGAGAGAGAAAGAGAGAGATTAGTCTGCATCATGTTGATATATATATATATATATATATATATATATATATATATATATATATATATATATATATATATATATATATATATATATATATATATATATATATATATATATATATATATATATGTATGTATACAGAGAGAGAGAGAGAATGGGCAGAGGCGGTGATGCATCTTAACACACACAGATAGAGAGAGAGATAGAGATAGATAGATAGAGAGAGAGAGAGAGAGAGAGAGATATAGATAGAGAGAGAGAGTGAGAGAGAGAGAGAAATGGGTAGTTGGCAGACAAAGAGGTCAGACATAGAAGAAAGTGCACTCGAGAGTGAGAAAGAGAGAGAGAGAGAGAGAGAAGAAGAAGAAGAAGAAGAAGAAGAAGATTGGGGATATAGCATTAGTACACGTTTTGACTGTCAATGTCTTTGCTTAGATGCATACAAAAACAATTCTTGAATGATTTCTTAATTAAAGTGATCGAATATGCTGTTGTGCAATGTATAGAATAGAAAAACGCAAGTAAAAAATGAGAAACTCTGTTTCTAGTCACTGTTTGTCTTCTTCATCTCAGCCATTGCTTTATGTGAAGATTGTGCCTTAAATGGGCCGAAGAGCATTCTTCTTCTTTAGTATTTAAACAGAAAAGATAAATATCAAGTCCATCATATATTTGGATATAGATCAATCTACATGCTAAAGAGCAGCACTTGTTTTGGACCATGGCCACTTGGGGGCATCCTTCCTCATGGAGAATCTTTAAAGGTATTCACATCGTTAAGGCCATCTAAAGTTGAACTGCTCTCGAAGAACTTCTAAATCCATTTTTTCTGTTTCTGAGCACTGCATGGAAGGCTAGATAGCGGAAAAGATATCATTTCCATTCTTATAAGAAGTGAGTTCATGTCTCCACAATATGCACAGAGATAAAGGCAACGGTATAAGTCTATGCTTGCGTCTATGATATTCCATGTGCGCATTCACGTGCATGTGACTAAATATAGGAACGAATCTGTGTGTGTGCATGAACATAAGTGACTATGTGCCTGTCTGCATGTATCTTGAGTGTGTGTAAAGACATGAGTTTTTTAAATGAATATGTGGAGAGAAAGCATAAACAACAGGGAAAAAATGTGAAGACGTCAGACATAGCATAGAGAGAGAGAGAGAGAAAAAGAGAGAATATTGTGTATTCATTCCTGTTACATGTTGAACAAAAGCATTGCTTAGTAGTGCGTGACAACCAGATAGCCAAGAAGAGCAGAAGACATCGTTGGGAACACGAGAGAGAGAGAGAGAGAGAGAGAGAGAGAGAGAGAGATGCTCAAGGAATCAACGTTATCTGTAAGAGGCTTTATATGCTTATAAATTTTTGTATGGTTTCATGAGCCGTCTAAATGGATAATAGTATGCAAAGGGCATAAGAAAAGTATGGTTGATCAATGAGTATAAGTAAAAACACGATTAACCATCCGAAGAGCCAAAGGGTTCAATTAATATCTATCCTTCAGTGATAATCATCAAGCTCGATCAAGCTCAAGTCAACGTCACATATAGATGAATTGGTTGTTGGTAGAACTTCTGCCGCTACCATATTTACTGACGAGGAGCCGAGTGTTGCACACTCACGCTAATCATTACAGAGTTAATCTTTATTAGAGAGATCGGTTTCATGCCTTGCCTTGTGAGAAGCTCATATCTTTTCACAAAGCTTCGGGACTAGTTCTTTTTTGCGGATTGACCTTAGTCCACATTGGTTGATGCTTCCTTAAACATGAGAGTCAACCCCTTGTTCACTACATCACTCCCAAGGGGTATTTGCTAGTATATTTTGATAGTGATACGTGTGAACATAGTCCTACAGGGGCACTTTTCTCCCTCGTTAGGAGGTGTTTTCCCCCGACGTGTATAAACACCTATAACCCTAAAGGGATGCCCACCTTTTGCGCATTCACTTAGTAATACACCCACTATTGTGCTCAAAGCTTCCTCTTCTCGCATGCGATATTTGCATGCTTCCCAAGTCCTCAAACTCCAACGAATCCATGGAGCAAAAATTATTCTATAGTGCAATCATCAGACATTCATATTATTGTAAGACTTTGCAATCCCATTGAAACGATATTGAATGATCAAATATATAGACAACACTTCTATATTAGATAACCTTTGATTATAATATAAGCTATCATATGTACTACCTTAGATGATCATGCATCCAACATGTACCAT
Source organism: Ceratopteris richardii (assembly GCA_020310875.1). NCBI lineage: Eukaryota > Viridiplantae > Streptophyta > Polypodiopsida > Polypodiales > Pteridaceae > Ceratopteris > Ceratopteris richardii. The sequence continues at coordinate 33,941,974 of CM035411.1, read as the reverse complement.
TAGAATAGAAATCCAATTCATACATTGATTCTACAACTGGTCCACATATTTTGTATTATAAGTGGCCCATATCACATGAGTTCATTTGTAACATCAAACACTCCATAATCAATACTATGCATACGATGTTACCTAACCACATGACCTACCTCCATTGCCGAATCTTTACATGGGCATGCATAGACATTAACCATCAATACTAGATACCATAATAGAAAGAAAAAGATTAGGCATGTTGTTATACAATCTTTGCCTGCAAGTGGATGAACCATACATTAAGAGAGAGGATTAGGAAGTAATCCTGATCCTTGGGTTTTTGAAAAAGTGGTTAGCCCATCATACTCCTAGCTTGGAGGTTGAGAGTGTGATTCCCAACATTGGTATCAATGCCTAGTTAAGGAACTTCGGCAACACAGAGGTAAGAAGCCTCGAAACAGGAGCACTTGAGAAGCACTTGACAATGGATGAGTCTAAAAGTAGCCAAAGATGAATTTGCATGGGTATTTGAGCACCAAAGGGTGGTTGTATAGGTGCACATGTTGAAATTTGGGGTTAATGGAGTTGCTCAACCTTGGAAAGGAGCCTACCAAGCTAGATAGAGGATCCATAAGTGAGCATTGAGGAACATGCTCAATCAATCACAAAATCCTATCAAGGAGGTGGATGAACCACACCTTGTCTCAAAAATTCCTTTTAAGGCAAGTGATTAGCCCATCATACTCCTAGCTAGGAGGTTGTGAGTTCAATTCCCAACACACATGTTTTTTAACCCTATGACTAGAGTGATAGGTCTATTTATAGGTTCTCCCTACGACTTCTCTCTCGAATCTTCTAACCTCCTTTTTTATTCTTTCTATTTCCATAATCCTCTTCCATGTTCTTTTTCTATTTTTGGAAAATCCCATAGTTTATTTCTATTTTTGGTTTTTCTCCTTTTTATTTTTCCATTTTTTTTTCTTTTTTTGTTTCTTTTTCTTTTTCACTTTTTATTTTTGGAGTAAGGTTTGGTTTCACACTTGTAATGAAATTAGATGAAACTAAAGGGTCAGACTTATGGTAAAAGGCAAAACTAAGATTTCAATCTAGGGTTTCAATCGAGAAAAGTCATGTTTTACCTATGATTAAGGTTTGACACATCAATCAATGGTTTTATTTATACTTATGACCTAAAATCCTAGGGTTTCTAAGGGTCAAACCTAGGGTTTTAGGGGTTAAAATTAGGTCTTTTAAGGGTAAACCTTGGGTTTCATGGGTTTAGATATAGGTTAGTGAACTATTTACAAATATGCAATCCTAATGTACAGAAATAATATGGTATTGTATTGCCTCCGTATGAAGCCTCCCTTTTTTTTATGAAGCCTTCGTAATGTATTGTGTGCAATCTTCTATATCACCTCCATATGAAGCCTCCCTTTTTTTATGTGCATCCAAAATAGCCCCTCTCTCTAAGTAGACTGCATGTGCTTACTCTTAGTTTCCAAAATCAGCACTTTTGATCGCTCCTTATGTGGCCAGAATATCTAAGAACAAAATCTAACTTCCACATATACTTGAATATTCCCCTCCTATTGTTGTGAGTCTCCCTCCACTAAGAAGCAAGGCTCATTCTAGAAAAATCAATTATGCTCCCTCTTTTTGCCCCACCAATGATCAGAGAAATCCCCCCTTCCCAAAAAAAGGAATTGCCTTCCAACTAGTGTCCTCCCTTCTCATCCTATATTTGATGGCTTTTGAAAAGGTAGTAAAGGAAAAAATCCTCCCCTTGCTCTTTTTTGTGCAAAAGGGTTTATATATTATGTCTTAAAATCTAAACGGCCACATTCAATTATCACTGAAACTTTCCATAACAGTAGGAAATCCCCTAAGCCTCTTTTCATGCATGTTCCCTTAATTCGCCTCTAGTACCAATCTCATATGATCTCAACTACATGAAATCACATAGGAGCATATAATTAAGGTGTACAACATGAACGTGCATCTATGTAGGATCCCACCCTTCGCAACCAAGTACTACTTGGAGGAATAGAATCAATAAATGGGCCACACTCATAACATAAAGGGAACAAAGATTTGTTTACATAAGTCTTTATTTTTCTTACTTAAGATAGGACCATGAAGAAATTGTACAACACTTCAATAAGATCCTTTTCCATTCCTTTTGCATTTTATGACCATCCTGAAGATGCAATCTTCATGACACTGACCCACCAAACCTGTGCTTCATCTTGAAGCGTCAATCAAACTGCAGAGCTTTTGATAACATCAAATAATTGATAACCATGTGCATGGGTAACGAAAACAATTTTTCTTTCCATGGCCATGAAATGAGCCGTTTCCATGCACACTTTAAGTGAAATTTAGAGCGTGTATGGTGCAAAAATAAAGGAAACTAAGTTTGTTTTTTTTTACGAGTCTTGTAGCACATCCACCATCATAAGCTAATCCCAATCACAAACTTCAATCACTGAAGAATAATAGAAGAGAGAAATAAGAACTTGCACAAGATAAGAGAAAATATGATGTAATAGAGTACATAAGATCTCATGTAGAGAAAGAGAAGATCCAATATTATAGATTTGAAGCATTGACAATGGCTCTTGCAAAATAGCTTCTTGATCATGCCTCTACTTCTTGAACACCCTTCAACTATCACAATCACATTCACACTCACTTTCAATCTCACTCTCACTCACAATCTCATTCTCAATCTCAATCACAAGGTAATTCTTTGATTTTCTACCTCTTCTTGCATGATCACAACGATGTTCTCAGAACACAGTTGTGTTCCTCCTCAAGGAATTGTGTGATCTAGAAAATCTAGCAAAATTCGCACCTCTTTGTGTTGCATGCAAAACTTCTATAAAAACAATGTGTTTTGGTGGTTATTTTCTCTCTTTTGTGGCACTAAAAATAGAAGAAAAGGCATGTAAAGACATATTCATCAATATGCACAATATGCAGGAGAACACGGATGCATCAAAATCATGGATTTGAATAATAATAGAGAAGCCCAGAGAAGCCCACTTTTTTTTGTTGGAAAATCCACAATATTTTGGGCCTTGTAACTCAAAAATAATGTAGAACTCCAAAAATCTTGTGAAAGGAAAAAACGTTCAACTCTTCAATCTGCATAATAATGTTGGAGATACCCTAGGTTCAAGTCTACCTTCAAGCATAATTTTTGTTCCCTACAAGATTAGAAATTCTAGAAAGAGAATGAAAGCAACGCATTATCCTATAGTGAACTAACTCTACATCTCGAATTAAAGTACCTAAAAGGTGATTCACTAAATTTTCTCAAAAGGTTTTTTATTCTACTATGCATGCTCTATTGTTCCTAATTCTTGCATCTTCATGTTCAATTTTTTTTTACTAGAAAACATGATGCAAATGAGCTTTAGAGAGAGAAAATAAAACTAGTAATCCCTAGATTTTGTCTATATGCATAAAATGACCTAATTAGTCACTCCAAACATTATCCACACAATGTATAATAGAAAACTCAAAATTATTTATTTCACTATAGAAAGTCCTATTACAAGGCTTGTGTTGTCATCTCACATACATGCAATCTCACCTAAACCATCTCCTGTGGAAGTGAATGTGCAAGTTTTAAAGAAAGTATTATGTATTATGCATGGCCATTTGATGTGGCCCTATTAAGCTCACTTGAAGAATGCATTCATTTCTCACATGGTGCATAAGAACGAAAGATATATGGTTACTCATGAAGCTGCATTTTTTCCAACATAAAACCTTCACATACATGTTTACTAGAGGCCTCAAGTTTGGGCAAAGAGGACACCATTTCAGATTTCTATAGGCATAGCAAACTAGCAAAATTCAGATGACCAAAGTGTGCATGCCAAAGCTTTGCATCTAACATAGCCTGAGAATCATGTACTGCACATGCCCAATCATTCACTCATTTTTCATAATCTATGAGCTTATACATCCCATGGCATAAAATATCAGAAGCAATAATCATGTCACCATTTGACAGATCATGAACTGTACATTTGTCATCAATAAATTTCACAACCAATCCAATCTTTGCCAACGCCTAAATTCATAACACATTCTTCTTGATCCTTGACATAAATAAAGCATCCAATAATGTAATAGAACTACCATTAACAATAGTCAAAATGATCTTATGGACTCCCATGAAATGATAAGAGGAGTTGTTGGTGCATGTGATAGTATTCCCTATACGGGCACACTCAAGTGAAGTGAAGAAACTACATTGTGAGGTAATATGTTTGGTTGCCCCACTATCAAAGTACCAAACATGTGAGTCTATAGCAAACATACACTATTTAGGAGAAGATGGGTCAAAATTGAAAACACTAGTAAACACACATTTCTCATTCTGCATTAGATTAGCAGACTCTGTTTTTGGTGTAGAGGCCTCTACAACAACCATTCCAGCCTCTTTCTTCTTTGCCTCTTTAGGAATCAGTTTTGGATAACTCTTTATGACATGATCAGTTGCTTTAAAATATTTGCAAAACAATTTTTTCTTTTTTGTTTTCTTCTCGTCTCTATCATCCTTCTTTGATTATGCAAAATTAGCAGATTTTTGCTTACTAGTAGAAGAGCTCCGTTTGCATTTGCCCTTCTGACTAGCCAAGAAATTTTGATCCACAACATGCATAATGGACAGAGAGAGAGAATGGGCAGAGGCGGTGATGCATCTTAACACACACAGATAGAGAGAGAGATAGAGATAGATAGATAAAGAGAGAGAGAGAGGGAGAGAGAGGGAGGGGAGAGAGAGAGAGAGAGAGAGAGAGAGAGAGAGAGAAGAAGAAGAAGAAGAAGAAGAAGAAGAAGAAGAAGATGCAAGTCGATGATGGGAATGGTCCAAGGCAACCTTGGCATGATTTACATTGCAAAATTGAATGTCTAACTATCCAATGTTGCGTTTTATGATGATGAATCTCTTAGTATATAAGGACTTATGGAATGAAGAAGGGAATGAAGAGGATATTAGACCTCAACCTCAAAGAAACTACTCTATAGAAGCTTTAGTGAGAGCGAGGGACACGATCATGTAGAAGACTGCCTAGAAGTCTCCTGTAGATCAGCTCTCGATCTAGTCGCATATAGCCAATGTAGAGGAAAAGAGGAGGAGGGGCGAGAATCAAGAAGAGGCTAAGCCACCGAGGAGAGTGACAAGGAAGCAAAGTAAAGAAGCTGAAGAGAAGGCTAAAGAACCTGAATAGAAAGTGCAATTTAAAGAGCCTGTTGCATCTCAGGTAGAGGCAAAGAAGAAAGAAATAAAAGAGGGAAAGAGGCCAGCTAGGTCCATCAAAATTCAAGAACTGACTAAAGAGAAGAAGAAAGAACAAGAACCCGCTCAAAAGGCTGATGACATTCAAGAAACTATTCAAGAAAAAAATAAAGACAAGAAGAAGCAAAAGAACAAGACCCTAAAGGAGATATTGATTTTTGAGTTGGAAAAGAAGAATGATATGAGAGAGATATTAAATGATATTCTATTAAAGAGCCAAGTGACCATGTCCTTGGATCAGCGTTTCTCTATAGCAACTCCTGAATTCAAGGATACCTTCAGTGATAATCATCATAAGCTCTCGATCAAGCTCGATCAAGCTCAAGTCAACGTCACATATTTAGTGACGAGGAGCCGAGTGTTGCACACTCACGCTAATCATTACAGAGTTAATCTTTATTAGAGAGATCGGTTTCATGTTTGTGCCTTGCCTTGTGAGAAGCTCATATCTCTTCACAAAGCTTCGGGACTAGTTCTTTTTTGCGGATTGACCTTAGTCCACATTGGTTGATGCTTCCTTAAACATGAGAGTCAACCCCTTGTTCACTACATCACTCCCAAGGGGTATTTGCTAGTATATTTTGATAGTGATACGTGTAAACTTTGTCCTACAGGGGCACTTTTCTCCCTCGTTAGGAGGTGTTTTCCCCCGACGTGTATAAACACCTATAACCCTAAAGGGATGCCCACCTTTTGCGCATTCACTTAGTAATACACCCACTATTGTGCTCAAAGCTTCCTCTTCTCGCATGCGATATTTGCATGCTTCCCAAGTCCTCAAACTCCAACGAATCGATGGAGCAAAAATTATTCTACAGTGCAATCATCAGACATTCATATTATTGTAAGACTTTGCAATCCCATTGAAACGATATTGAATGATCAAATATATAGACAACACTTCTATATTAGATAACCTTTGATTATAATATAAGCTATCATATGTACTACCTTAGATGATCATGCATCCAACATGTACCATTAGAATAGAAATCCAATTCATACATTGATTCTACAACTGGTCCACATATTTTGTATTATAAGTGGCCCATATCACATGAGTTCATTCGTAACATCAAACACTCCATAATCAATACTATGCATACGATGTTACCTAACCACATGACCTACCTCCATTTCCGAATCTTTACATGGGCATGCATAGACATTAACCATCAATACTAGATACCATAATAGATAGAAAAAGATTAGGCATGTTGTTATACAATCTTTGCCTTCAAGTGGATGAACCATACATTAAGAGAGAGGATTAGGAAGTAATCCTGATCCTTGGGTTTTTGAGAAAGTGATTAGCCCATCATACTCCTAGCTTGGAGGTTGAGAGTGTGATTCCCAACATTGGTATCAATGCCTAGTTAAGGAACTTCGGCAACATAGAGGTAAGAAGCCTCGAAACAGGAGCACTTGAGAAGCACTTGACAATGGATGAGTCTAAAGGTAGCCAAAGATGAATTTGCATGGGTATTTGGGCACCAAAGGGTGCTTGTATAGGTGCACATGTTGAAATTTGGGGTTAATGGAGTTGCTCAACCTTGGGAAGGAGCCTACCAAGCTAGATAGAGGATCCATAAGTGAGCATTGAGGAACATGCTCAATCAAGCACAAAATCCTATCAAGGAGGTGGATGAACCACACCTTGTCTCAAAAATTCCTTTTAAGGCAAGTGATTAGCCCATCATACTCCTAGCTAGGAGGTTGTGAGTTCAATTCCCAACACACATGTTTCTTAACCCTATGACTAGAGTGATAGGTCTATTTATAGGTTCTCCCTATGAGTTCTCTCTCGAATCTTCTAACCTCCTTTTTTATTCTTTCTATTTCCATAATCCTCTTCCATTTTCTTTTTCTATTTTTGGAAAATCCCATAGTTTATTTCTATTTTTGGTTTTTCTCCTTTTTATTTTTCCATTTTTTTTCTTTTTTTGTTTCTTTTTCTTTTTCTCTTTTTATTTTTGGAGTAAGGTTTGGTTTCACACTTGTTATGAACTTAAATGAAACTAAAGGGTCAAACTTATGGTAAAAGGCAAAACTAGGATTTCAATCTAGGGTTTCAATTGAGAAAAGTCATGTTTTACCTATGATTAAGGTTTGTCACATCAATCAATGGTTTTATTTATACTTATGACCTACAATCCTAGGGTTTCTAAGGGTCAAACCTAGGGTTTTAGGGGTTAAAATTAGGTCTTTTAAGGGTAAACCTTGGGCTTCATGGGTTTAGATATAGGTTAGTGAACTATTTACAAATATGCAATCCTAATGTACAGAAATAATATGGAATTGTATTGCCTCCGTATGAAGACTCCCTTTTTTTTATGAAGCCTTCGTATTGTATTGTGTGCAATCTTCTATATCACCTCCATATGAAGCCTCCCTTTTTTTATGTGCATCCAAAATAGCCCCTCTCTCTAAGTAGACTGTTGCTTACTCTTAGTTTCCAAAATCAGCACTTTTGATCGCTCCTTATGTGGCGAGAATATCTAAGAACAAAATCTAACTTCCACATATACTTGAATATTCCCCTCCTATTGTTGTGAGTCTCCCTCCACTAAGAAGCAAGGCTCATTCTAGAAGAATCAATTATGCTCCCTCTTTTTTCCCCACCAATGATCAGAGAAATCCCCCCTTCCCAAAAAAAGGAATTGCCTTCCAACTAGTGTCCTCCCTTCTCATCCTATATTTGATGGCTTTTGAACAGGTAGTAATGGAAAAAATCCTCCCCTTGCTCTTTTTTGTGCAAAAGGGTTTATATATTATGTCTTAAAATCTAAGCGGCCACATTCGATTATCACTTAAACTTTCCATAACATTCGATTATGCCTCTTTTCATGCATGTTCCCTTAATTCGCCTCTAGTACATATGATCTCAACAACATGAACGTGCATCTATGTAGGATCCCACCCTTCGCACACTCATAACATAAAGGGAACAAAGATTTGTTTACATAAGTCTTTATTTTTCTTACTTAAGATAGGACCATGAGCAAATTGTACAACACTTCAATAAGATCCTTTTCCATTCCTTTTGCATTTTATGACCATCCTGAAGACTTGAAGCGTCAATCAACACTCCATGACACTGACCCACCAAACATGTGCTTCATCTTGAAGCGTCAATCAAACTGCCATGAAATGAGCCTTATCCATGCACACTTTAAGAAAACTAATAATAGAAAACAATTTTTCTTTCCATGGCCATGAAATGAGCCTTGAAATTTAGAGCGTGTATGGTGCAAAAATAAAGGAAACTAAGTTTTTTTTTTTACGAGTCTTGTAGCACATCCATCATCATAAGCTAATCCCAATCACAAACTTCAATCACCGAAAAATAATAGAAGAGAGAAATAAGAACTTGCACAAGATAAGAGAAAATATGATGTAATAGAGTACATAAGATCTCATGTAGAGAAAGAGAAGATCCAATATTATAGATTTGAAGCATTGACAATGGCTCTTGCAAAATAGCTTCTTGATCATGCCTCTACCTCTTGAACACCCTTCAACTATCACAATCACATTCACACTCACTTTCAATCTCACTCTCACTCACAATCTCATTCTCAATCTCAATCACAAGGTAATTCTTTGATTTTCTACCTCTTCTTGCATGATCACAACGATGTTCTCAGAACACAGTTGTGTTCCTCCTCAAGGAATTGTGTGATCTAGAAAATCTAGCAAAATTCGCACCCCTTTGTGTTGCATGCAAAACTTCTATAAAAACAATGTGTTTTGGTGGTTATTTTCTCTCTTTTGTGGCACTAAAAATAGAAGAAAAGGCATGAAAAGACATATTCATCAATATGCACAATATGCATGAGAACACGGATGCATCAAAATCATGGATTTGAATAATAATAGAGAAGCCCAGAGAAGCCCACTTTTTTTTGTTGGAAAATCCACAATATTTTGGGCCTTGTAACTCAAAAATAATGTAGAACTCCAAAAATCTTGTGAAAGGAAAAAACGTTCAACTCTTCAATCTGCATAATAATGTTGGAGATACCCTAGGTTCAAGTCTACCTTCAAGCATAATTTTTGTTCCCTACAAGATTAGAAATTCTAGAAAGAGAATGAAAGCAACGCATTATCCTATAGTGAACTAACTCTACATCTCGAATTAAAGTACCTAAAAGGTGATTCACTAAATTTTCTCAAAAGGTTTTTTATTCTACTATGCATGCTCTATTGTTCCTAATTCTTGCATCTTCATGTTCAATTTTTTCTTACTAGAAAAAATGATGCAAATGAGCTTTAGAGAGAGAATATAAAACTAGTAATCCCTAGATTTTGTCTAGATGCATAAAATGACCTAATTAGTCACTCTAAACATTATCCACGCAATGTATAATAGAAAACTCAAAACTATTTATTTCACTATAGAAAGTCCTATTACAAGGCTTGTGTTGTTATCTCACATACATGCAATCTCACCCAAACCATCTCCTGTGCAAGTTAATGTGCAAGTTTTAAAGAAAGTATTATGTATTATGCATAGCCATATGATGTGGCCCTATTAATCTCACTTGAAGAATGCATTCATTTCTCACATGGTGCATAAGAACGAAAGATATATGGTTACTCATGATGCTGCATTTTTTCCAACATAAAACCTTCACATACATGTTTACTAGGGGCCTCAAGTTTGGGCAAAGAGGACACCCTTTCAGTTTTCTATAGGCATAGCAAGCTAGCAAAATTCAGATGACCAAAGTGTGCATGCCAAAGCTTTGCATCTAACATAGCCTGAGAATCATGTACTGCACATGCCCAATCATTCACTCATTTTTCATAATCTATGAGCTTATACATCGCATTACATAAAATATCAGAAGCAATAATCATGTCACCATTTGAGAGATCATGAACTATACATTTGTCATCAATAAATTTCACAACCAAGCCAATCTTTGCTAAAGCCTAAATTCATAACACATTCTTCTTGATCCTTGGCATAAATAAAGCATCCAATAATGTAAAAGAACTACCATTAGCAATAGTAAAAATGATCTTATGGACTCCCATGAAATGATAAGAGGAGTTGTTGGTGCATGTGATAGTATTCCCTATACGGGCACACTCAAGTGAAGTGAAGAAACTACATTGTGAGGTAATATGTTTGGTTGCCCCACTATCAAAGTACCCAACATGTGAGTCTATAGCACACATACACTATTTAGGAGAAGATGGGTCAAAATTGCAAACACTAGTAAACACACATTTCTCATTCTGCATTAGATTAGCAGACTCTGTTTTCGGTGTAGAGGCCTCTACAACAACCATTCCAGCCTCTTTCTTCTTTGCCTCTTTAGGAATCAGTTTTGGATAACTCCTTATGACATGATCAGTTGCTTTAAAATATTTGCAAAACAATTTTTTCTTTTTTGTTTTCTTCTCGTCTCTATCATCCTTCTTTGATTATGCAAAATTAGCAGATTTTGCTTACTAGTAGAAGAGCTCCGTTTACCTTTGCCCTTCTGACTAGCCAAGAAATTTTGATCCACAACATGCATAATGGACCTCTTCTATCTAGACTAAATGTCCTCCAATAGAGCAGAGCCTAACCCCTCAAATGTTAAGGCATTTGGATTGCATTTCATCATCAAATGAAGAGTGGAAGCAAAACGTTGATATGAATCACGAAAACCATTTAGAACAGTCTATGCGAGTGAACTATCAAGTAAGACTTCATGAGCAAAAATCAATTGTTCCTTCAAATCTTTGATCTTTGTCAGAAAACTGTCCATGGAACCACCTTCATTCATGTGCTCACTCTCCAACGTTTTTCGAAGATAACCAACACGAGCCTCATTTCTTGTCTGGTATAAAGTGGTAAGCATATCCCAAGTATTCATAGCTATTCTACAAGAGTAAAGGTAAGGAATAATGGCATGTTTGACATATAAGGCTATCAATGCATGTGCTTGAGCATCTTTGCCATCCCAACAAATTTTCTCTATAAGAGGTATAGATGGAACCGTAGCAAAAATAGGAACATGAAGAATATCCTCATCTTCAATGGGATCCATACCACCTTCAAAAATTGTGTTTGTAGGTATCATAGGAGGTTTTCTAACACCCTACACAATATTCCATAGTCCTTTTGCAACTGATACATGATGCATCATATAAGCCCATAATGGGTAATCGTTACTATCCAACTTATCATCAACAACCAATATATGTAATACATTACTACTTTCAGACATGGCCATTGAGTAAAATACCTTGATGCACAAAATTGGTTGTATCTCAAAAAGTTGTACAGAACTACCCTATCAAGTTCTGCTAAACATGTAGTAGGCTTCAAAATGCTTATATTGATGAACCAAAACTTGTATATATCTTTGTCACAAAAGATGAAATAGCTTGCACAAGTGATGCACCTTAGATGAAGTGGTGACCTGCTCTAATACCAATTGTTGGAGTTCGAGGTCTACGAAAGCACGTGAACAACACAAGGAAGAAGAAGAAGCTTGGAGCACAACACAGAGTACTAAATCTATTACCACTATAATGTACAAAGATAAGTAACTCATTAAGGCAATAGGTATACATATAAGATGGGGAGAAAACCCTTTTGAAGAGGTAAAAAAGTGCCTCAGTGTTCCTAGTGTGTTTACAAACATCATTACCTAAATATATCAACAATAACTCACATCAAAAGTATGTTGCAAATCAGCCATAAGAATTTCAAGTTTTACATCACATGACCCAATCAAGAGTACTTCATCAACATAAAGAACAAGCACTATAAGAAGAGCCCCATCTTTATGTACATAGAGTATGTTGGAGGAGATGGTGGATAGTCTTCATAGATGAAGTGGTGTTGCTTCAAACTGCTTCACACCTGCAAAGAATTGCTGCTAAGGAGTGTGGTGGGCCTCTTTTCCTATCTAATGATCATAAATAATCATATATGATGTTTGGAATATGATCCACTAATCAATGGATCAAAACAAATAGTTAGGAAAATGATACAAGACTAAAAACTTGTTGTTCTTGTCCCTTTATGTGTTCAATGTTTTGAATAGTGCTCTTAGCACAGCAGCCATTAGCTTAATTCCTTCTGAGGAAATATAATTAGCTTAGATAGCTACCAATCATGAGTGATTTCATAAAAAATGATGGACTTCATAGTGAGAATGATGTTTAGCGATTCACTAAACATTCCCAACATTTTCAGGGTGCATCAATCAACAGACCAGAGAGTAAAGATATGCTAATATCTCAAGATCGAGAGAGGCAACGATAGTGAGATGTTGCATTGATATACAAGACACTATGTGAATCTACCATGCTTTAAATCATGACAAACCATTAATCATAAACTGAGAACATGCTCTGAGAAAATCATGGTTTTGATATAGTCATAGCAGAGAAGTGAAATGAGAATGTAATGATATTATATGTATTCACTCCTATACAAATACAATATAGTTGGCAATAATATATTGCTCAATGTGTGAGAGGTGAATGAGGTATGAAATGAGCTCTTGATTCACAATATATCCCCTTCATAATGATCTCATGGATTCGAGATATCACGTGGGTCATTTGATCCTCTTTTCATGCTGTGTTTGGAGCCAATGATTGAATTCAAATTCAAATGTTCACCTAAAAGTGAATCCTAAAGTATAGGATATATTCTTTCGTTACTCAAATACCAAATATTTTGAGATTTGATGCTTCCTCATATGTGTAGGTAGGTCCATTAAAGCTTCCTCTACATAGAGAAGAGGGCTCAAAATCAGATCCAATTGAGTGATGCATCCATGTAGATGCAAGAGTATCCTATAGTGAATGAAAAGATGTTGGACTCCATGAATGGAACATTGTAGGTTTAGAATGTTATTGTAGATGAGGTAAGTGGACTCTCAAAGATACGGATGGAAAATGATGAGTCACTTATCCTAGATTAAAGCCCAACTTTATCTAAGGGGAAATGAAAGCCTATGATGAATGTTGGGAATTCTAGCCATTGAAGGTGTAAATTGAGATTGTATCTTTGAGTCCTCATGCTCCAAGATTGTACTATGATCTAGAATGCCATGTACAAAGAAGCGTGCGCCAGGTGATGTCACTGTCTGTTAGCGGAATGATCCCTTCTAATTAGGAAACGGGAGGATCTAGATCCTAATATGAATCCAAAAGGGATGAACACTTAGAGTATTCATCAAAAGTGCAGTCTTTGGTAACACTTATTGAGTGGATCTTAGGGTCATAACGTTTGTATGCCTTTTGATGATCACTGTAACTGATGAAAATGTATTGCTTATGCATATCATCATCACGGTCATGCATATAGGCGTCACTACAAAAGACCTTGAAATAGCTCACACTTGTTTTCTTCTAAAAGTAAGCTTCAAATGGGGTTTGGTTCTTCAAAACGTGTGAGAACTCTCTGTTAAGAATATGCATTGTTGTGTGTACAAATTCACCCCAAAATGTTCGTGGAAGTTTCTTTGATGAAGCATAGTCTTGGACATCTAGATCACACTTCAAATCCTCTATAGACCAATAACTTGCTGAGTATTCTTTGTTGCTTGTACTTAACACCTTGCTACTTGAAATACTTGGAAAACGTGTGGTTGACAAAGCCACTATCTCCATCTAGTCTGATGGTCTTTAACAAACTTGGAAAGTCCTCTTGAAATATCAATGTCCACTCCTTGAACTTAGAAAGTTAATCCTCTTTATGCTTCAGTGAATAAACGCAAGTGTGCCTAGTGAAGTCATCTACTATCAAGAAGAAGTAAAGTGATCCACTTAGTGAAGATCAACATGGACTACTGCTAAGGGCTAAGATGAGGAAATGGATGCTTCCATAGGCAAAGGTGTAAATTTTTTCTTAGCACATGATTTGAAATCCAATTCCACTGGTGTGATCTTGGGTAAACCTTTGACAAGATGACTTGAAGAGATCTTTGCTAAGTAAGAGGTGTTTCTGAATCTAAAATGCCACAAGTTAAAGCTTCAAGCCTCAGCCATGAAACTTGAATTTTTGTAGAGACCTTTGTCTTTGAGCCCTTGAGCTAAGAATTCTTTGGATTCTTGAATGATGACTTGAACTTTGTCATTATCAAATTGCATTGTCATGTTCAATTTAATAATGTCCTTCAATGAGAGAAGGTTCTTGCAAAGGCTTGATACATAAAAAATATCTTTAAGTGAATTGATCTCATGTTCTGCGTTTGTGACTTGAACTTTGCTTCTTCCTTGGATCTCAATGCACTTGTTAGCTCCAAGATAAACTTGGCCTTTGTGCTCTTGAAACTCATTAAAGTCTTCTTTGTCTTTGCACATGTGTGATGAGGCCCCACTATAAAAAATACATTCTTTTCTAGGAGTGGATGCAACAAGTGCCTTGTCTTCAATGGTAAGAAAAAAAAAATCTTTACATGTGCAGTGAGGTTGATGCTCAATATTTGGAGTAGACATGGTCTTTTCATTGTTCTTTTGCTTGAAGCAAGACTTTTCTGTGTTCAGGCTTGCCATAAAAATTACAAGTAAACTTCTTCTTGGCCTTGACCTTAAGACTCTTCAAGGCCTTTTTTTTTTTCTTTAGTATTCTGGAAAGTAGCTTTGGCCATTCATAGCCACTTGTTGTGTAGCTTGAGAATTTCGCCTAGAGTCATGGAGAAGCAAAATTCTTCTTACTTCTAACAACATGAGTTCTTGAGCTCTGTTGTACAGATTGGTCACAACCATTTCATAGGAACTAGGAAGCTTGTTAAGAGATCTAATCATCATGTCTTCACATGAGATCTTTTGTCTAAAAGTCCTAATTTTCTTTGATAATGTTCAAACTGTGCATAGTTTCTTGAGGACACATAGTGAGATTGTGAAACTCGACCTCTAAAGCATAAATCTTTGAATGCAATTTATCATCATATAGATTTCTTACTGTGTCCCAAGCTTCTTTAGAAGTCTTAGAGGTAGTGATATGACCCTTTGTCAAATCACCACATGCCAGTAGAATTTGATCTAATGCTCTTTTGTCTTTGAAATTCCAAATATAACAAGACTCTATATCTTTGACCTTATATGGTTCAAGTTCTAGCCCATCTGCAACTTCATGGAGAATATTAGTGTACAAGTATGCATAAATGGTATCTTTCTATAGATTGTAGTTTTCACCATGTTCTCGTTCCTCCTTAGGCATAAACATGGGCATAAAGGAAGGTCAATAAAAAAAAAATCAACTTGAAAAGTTTATGCTAAAAAAGATGAGCGAGTGTGTGAAAATACCCAAATAGATGGGTAAAGACAAACTTGTGCTTGAAGTTTGCAACAATAAGTGCTAGTGTTGAAGAAGAATTCCTTCACAAGAGAGGACATGGGGAAGTGCTAAAAAGCACATTCACTTATGCCTTCAAGTGGGAAAATGGAATTTTGAAACTGTTTAATAATACAAAACATGTTGTGTGCAAAAAATACCACTTGAAAATATCTACAAACTTGGAAAAGAAAATGGAAGGCTTAGAGTAGTGTTGGCACCAAAATCGCGATGAGCTGAAACAGAGAGAGGACTTAGAGTAGCTCATGCTCCTTTCAATATTTCCTTCATATGTAGATGTTATGTACCCTCAGAGAGAACTATGGTCAGCCTAGGCTTATCAAGAGCATGTGAATAGGAAAGCTGAAGATATATGCCAAAGAACACTAAGACATTCAAACAAGCACTAGAAAAAGATGCAACCAACAAATTTACTTTCCCTTTTTCTTACTGCTTCACTTAATTGTTGAAACAGGTTGCCGACTTTGAAAAGGTGACAACAATCTATTGTAGAGGGTTCTCACTCATTAGACTCCATCATTTGCTCTCTTTTGAGAGTATATAGCAGTAGATAGTAAAAGTAAGTTTGCCCTTTGAGAGTAGTGCTCAATAGGCGAGAAGCCTATTGTGTTCGATATGGATTCTAAATGGTGAGGAACTTGCAGGCTAATCGGTCCCAAAATTCAAGATCTTGTTCTTGATATAACGTGGTCTCTTGGATAGCAAAATTCATCTAGTGAGATTTTCCCAATGGTTGAAGTTGATCATTCTTAGATAAGGATCAATGAGGTTGGACCTTTGGGGAGTCCTTCATTGCACAACAAAGATAGTTACAACACAAATAATTCTGCTCCAAAGTTGGGCACAGCCTGCATGCTGCCTCTCCACAACATTCTCAAGAAATGCATGCCATACAAATTAAAATGTTCTAATGCAAATTAGTTGCTATATAGATACATGTAGATGGTCGTATTAGATGAGTGAGATGAAGCATAGATGAATAGATGATGTGTATTGGTTGTATCATCCATCAGATGTATGAAAAGTTGAATAGAAAGAATGTTAAGAGAATTATGTATCGATCTTTCCTCTAGTTATCCTTCTGTGTTTGATTTTATCAGAAATCCTTTTGTACACATCTAAGTCCATAGTTAATCCATCTATGGTTAAAGTTTGAGAGTCCAATTGCAAACAGGTTGAGAGAATCTAATGTAGGAACATCTATGTGTGAGAAAGTGATGAGTGTCTTCTAAAATAGGCGTAGATTCGATGGTCAAAGAAATGATCAGTTCTCAGTGCACAGTGTAAATTTTTACACAAATGAGGAGTCAAAATCTAAGTTGGAAGGTAAGCCATCTATGGCTAAAAGAATTTGCTTAAACACGTTCTAATTTGGGAGAACTATGTGTTAGAAGTTGCAGGTGTCAAAGTCAATTCTACAGGAAGGTAGTTTCAGACATAGGTGAATTTTTTGAAGCATTTCTCATACTTTACTGAAGCTTTTGAAGTGTTTTAACTTAGAGGAGGTGCGCATACTCTAGGGGACACATTCTACAAAGTTTCATAAAAAAAGATACACAAATGGTTAATCAATGAGTGATTAATGTGCAACAGACTTTTCTATGAAATGACTTTCTTCACAGTTAGCTAATTTCTTGATAGTTTGGTGATTGTCTTCCAAAATTGGTTGAAGTCTGAAGTTATTCTTGATATAGAGGTGGTCTAACATCAAGAATAGCTTGTTCTTTTGGAGATTAACACTCTCCATCACAAATATCCAAAAATATGAAAAGAAAGCCCCCCCACCCTCCAAACTTTGCATATGACCAATCAACAGAAACCACCAAATGGCCTTTATTTTCACCTTGTGTACTTTCTATGAGGAACGAATGATGCAAAGATAATCAAAAGGAGATAATTTTAAGGGCACGAAGAAAAGTACGAAGGAGAAATTTGAGTAATGATAAGGAAGAAGATGTAAATGGTGACCAAGAAGATGCATTTTATAGTTCTTTTTCTCTTTTCTTCTTAGAAAACTCACCTTATCTCTATTTGAAGTTAGAAAAAATTTTCTTACCAAATCTTGAAATGAAAAACATGGAAATGGAAACTTGTCAATCACACAAACAAGAGAAACGTGTTAGTATGTACCTCTTGCATCCAACAAACCATTGAACATGGTGGGCAATGAGATTATTTCTCAAACGACACCAATGTGATATTTCATAGAACATTGCAAGCTCCAAGCATGCATGAATCAAGTGAGGAATGTATTGTTGATATATTTTTTTAGTGATGTGTATGAACACACTTATGAGTGTCAAGAAACATTTTTCCCTCATTAGGATGTTTTTCCCCTAGCTTGTATATGAACATATAACCCTAATGGGTTACTTATCTTTGTATATTCACTTGGTAATTGTGTTGTGCTCCAAGATTCTTCTTATTCCTTAAGTTTTTTGTATGGTTTTGTAGACATCAAACTCCAACAATTGGTATTAGAGGAGTTCACCACTTCATCCACGATCTCATTAACATCGTCCAATCATAGTTTCAGATTCACATGAATATTGATAAGCATACGCAAGGCAATTAGGATTTCAAAAGATCTTCACTATCTGGCATCAAAATTTTGACTTAAGATCATTTCCGACTCCGAATGCACTATCACAGTGCCTTTGCCGGCAAATTTTTTCTTTTGTGCAAACATATTTTTGATGGAAGATTTTGTCAATAGATATATATTGATACTTTTTCTTTATAAATAGCCAAAAAAATACTTAAAAAGCTATAACTTTTTTAAAACCTTGGAAGAGCCTTCCTTAAATTCTTATAGAGCGATCTACAAAGTTAGAAGGTTATCAGATAACTAGAGATACTAGTCTAGGAGACTAGAATTTGAGAAAGTAATTAAGTTGGAAGTAGTAAATAAATCAATTTTAAGAACAAGTTAGTGACATAATGTCATTTGTAATCTTGCTTCATTGAGAATAGAGAGCTCCTCCTTTGGCTGTCATCTGTTTTTTATTTTCATTGTGATGCCTTTGTGTGATGTCTTCTGTGGTTTGTAGTGCATTGTTCGATTGATCATTCAGTTGTAGAGTGAGTTGAAACTTGTTTGTGAGATCCTTATTGAGTTTAATAATATATATGGATCCTTATCTATCAAATGGTGATGTCATTATTGCTTTTGGCATTTTATGTTGTGAATTGTATAAGCTCATAGACTATGAAAAATCTGTGAATGAGTCAACATGTGTAATACATGATTCCAAGGCTATGTAATATGCAAAGCTTTTGGCATGCATGCTTTGGTCTTCTGAATTTCTCTAGTTTATTACGCTTGTAAAAATCTGAAATGATGTCCTCTCTACCCAAACTTGGGACACCTAGTAAACGTGTCTATGAAGGCTATATTTTGGGCAAAATTCAACATTCCTCATTCCCAAAAGATGGTTCAGTTGGAGCTATTTAGAAATTGTAGCTTGTTCACAGTGATGTCTCTAGTTCTATGTGGACATCCTCTTTTGATATTATCTTTACTTCATGACTTTCATTGATGATTTTTCTAGGCATGCATGGGTATATCTATTGAAAGCAAAGTCTAAAGTGTTTATGTGCTTCAAACAGTTTCTAGTTTCGGCTAAAATTTATAAGCATGTAAAGTGGGCACCATCCATTTTGATCAAGGGTGGGAATATATTTCTTTTGATTTTAATGCATTTTTGGCTGAATGTGGGATTGATTGATGAACACTTTCCTATGTTTGGGATGTGCAATTCCTTCTTGGGATTGCCCATCTTTATAGGATATTTATCAAAGATTACTCCACGATAGTGAAACGTCTTACCTAGCTTATACGAAATGCAAATTTCTCATGGATTGAAGAAGAAGAAAAAGCCTTTGAAACCATGAAATAAGCATTCACTAGTGCTCCAATTCCAGTTCAACCCGATTCTAGCAAGTCCTTTTTCCTAGAGAAAGATGCATCAGACTTTGCCTTGGGTCCATTCTATCCCAACATGGATATTACCAAAATCTACATCTAGTTGCATATCATTCAAGGAAATTCTAAACTCTAAAGATTAATAATTTACTATATGATAAAGAACTTCTTGTGATAGTCGATGTGTTTGATTAGGGGGAAAATGAACCCTCCATAGGACTTTTATATTAAGGCATGATTAGTGATGGACCAATGAGAGGAGGGTGATGGTCATAGTCTAGTCCATTAAGCACATAGCTAGGCCTAGGGTTCCCTTGTTTCTATGTAGTCAAAGAGGAAAAAACCACTTTGAATTGGTGGTTTTAGCCATTTCAATGGTTTTCAAATGCTTGAAAATTAATAAGAGGCATTGGATTGGCTCAGAGATCCAAGGGTTGAGGATTAATTGCAAAAGTCAAGGCAACATTGCATTCCTGCTCTTGGATTGTCTTGATATCCAATGGATGGGATCCGTTTCATCCTCAAAAGATGCCTTTGTATTTGTGCCCTTGGAGTTTCTTGGGATCCAATGGCTGAGATGATTGGACTCATTCAAAAGGTGCCTAAGATCTGGACCCATGGATCTTAGCTTGGCCTAAGAACCACAAGTGATGTCCCTCAATAAGAATGTGCCTTTTGATCTATTCCCTTGGATTTAGCATGAACCCAATGGCTCTCAATAGACTTGAAACTAAGAACAGCCCCAAACATGGGCGTCCATTGGATTAATCATAGATCTAATCGCTCTAAACTTATTGCGATATAAAATGTGTCCCAAATGGGGGGATCTATTCGATTGAATTACATCCGATGGCTCAAAAACATGCAGAGAGTGTCCAAGTCCATCCAAGAGCTTGTCTTTACTCCCACAAATCTCATAGCTTCTCTCTTGCCTTGAACGAATTATGAAAATTAGTCTTGTGAAATTGGTCTCTTCTTTGTGAAATTAGTCCATAGACCAACTTGTGAAATTGGTCTTTGTAGCCTGACATATCTTGAAAAAGACCAGATTTTGTGAAATTAGTCTCCTCAATGGCCTTAGGCTACCTACAATTAGACCCCATTACATTTACCATATAGTTTATAAAAAGGGCTTATTGAAAATCTTGTAGGGCCCTAAATTTAGGCTATATAGTTTTCACATCGTTGCCCCGATTCTTTTCCCTCACTTGCTCTTGACGTGTGTTTTGATTTTTTCATGGTCTTCTAAGATTGTGGATCATGTTTGGCAATGTATTGCATGCTCTCTAAGTTTTTATAAACACTCTCACAAATTCATATACGAAGTAATGTTCAAGAAGTAGTGACTCATCGTGCATGTTTAAAGTGTTTAGAAACACTTTTTATGGTTTAGAAACACTCAAATCACTCTTATTGGAGCTACGTACATTGATTCGTCATTACTTCAAGTATATTGAAGTATTTACAACACTAATGTACATATGTTTTAAAGAACTTTACTATCTGAATCTTCTCTTTACTCCATGAAGTTGGACTTCAATCTTTTCTTCATTTCTTCACTTCTAGGCTTTATATAATCACCAATTGTTGATTGTCCTGCTCCAACAACTCCCCCTCAATCATCAATTGTGATTACCTACATCTTCTTTATTCTTGCTATATCTTTAAACCTCTGCAACTTTGGTCCATCCAAGCGTTTTATCATCATATCTGCAAGTTGATCTTTTGTAGGAGTATGCATAACTTCTATTTCTTTATCAACAACCTTCTCTTTCAGAAAATGATACTGAATCTCAATATGTTTAGTTCTAGCATGGAACATAGGATTTGCTGCCAAATATAGAGAACTCATATTGTCTCCATGAATGCTAGGAGCACTTTGAACAATATCAAAACTCTTCATAAGAGTCTTTAACCATATCACTTCCTTTGCAGATTCTACCATACCTTTGTATTCTGCTTCTGTAGATGATAAGGCAACTGTATGTACACAAGTATCCATGTGTTGATCTTCTATCATGAGAATTACCTGCCCAATCTGCATCACTATATATTTTGACTCTTTTATCTGAAGTAAATTCATAGTACAATCCTTCTTTAAGTGTGCCCTTGATGTACCTAAGTTTTCTTTGTCCTACAATCCAATGTTCCTTTCTAGGACAATGCATAAATTGAGATAGAACTCCAACTGCATATGATATGTCAGGTCTTGTTAATGTAGCGTAAATCAAGCTACCAACCAAACTCTAATAGAGCTTCATATCTTTGAATTCCTCTCCTCCATATCTAGTCAACCTATGATTCACTTCCATTGGAGTTGGTGCTATCCTGCAATCTTCCATTTTAAATTTGGTTAGCAAATTTTTCAGATACCTTTCTTGAGTTACATATACTCCATGCTGAGTATATGAAATCTCCATTCCCAAAAAGAAAGACAAATTTCCCAAATCACTGATTTTGAATTTTTTCTCCATCTGCTTCTTAATCATGTGTATACCTTTGTCATCTGTTCCTGTAAGTATTATGTCATCAACATAAATACAAACATAAATAAATCCATCCTCACTTGCTTTGACTAACAAGCTACTATCTGACTTTGAAGCTTGAAATCCAAGTTCCTTTAAGAACTCTAGAAGCCTATAATTCCATGCCCTTGGGGCCTGCTTCAACCCATACAAAGCTCTCTTGAGCTTACACACATAATTTGGATACACTTGATCTTTGAAACCATCTGGTTGTTCCATGTAGACTTCATCTAAAGTAAAACCATTCAAAAATGCATTCTTCACATCTAATTGAGATAATTTCCAACCTTTGCAAGCAGCAATTGCTATGAGAGTCCTTATGGTTGTCATTTTTGCAACAGGACTATAAGTTTCATCATAGTCCACACCATATGTCTGTGCATATCCCTTTACAACAAGCCTGGCTTTATACCTAGATATACTTCCATCTGCAAACCTTTTTGTTTTGTAGACTCATTTACATCCAATGATCTTCTGACTATTTGGTTTAGGAGCCAAATCCCAAGTCTCATTTTCCATCAATGCATCATACTCCTCTTGCATAGCTTTTTCCCAATTCTTCTTTCCTTTGGCTTCATCATATGTGGATGGATCTTCATCTGCTTTTATCATGTAAGCGTAATCTTTAGTAGTCAAGAATGAAGTATCATAGCTATACCTTGTAGGCTGCCATTTGTGCCTAGATGACCTTCTGACTTCTCCACTTCTTGAAGTTTCTGGTTCATCACATTCTGGATCAAACCTTCGCACTTCTTCAACTTCAACCTGTACTTCATTGTTCTCATCTTCATCAAATATCTGAACGTTTGATTTACCTTTCTTTTGATTCATAACTTCTTCAACATCTGCATGAACATTAAGTGTACCTACATACCAAGTACCTTGCTCATCAAATGTAACATCCTTAGACACAACGAATTGCTTTGTGGATGGAGTCCACAACCTATAACCCATCTGCTTGTCATCATAACCAATGAATACATACTTGTCTGCTTTAGGTTCCAATTTATGCCTCAATTGTGATGGCACATATGCATATGCCAAGCATCCAAATATTTTACAATGATCCAAGGTAGGTCTCTTACCCCACCAAGCTTCATATGGTGTCATACCCTGCAAGGCTTTACATGGTAACCTATTGAACAAATATGTGGTTGTGTTCACAGCCTCAGCCCACAAATAATTAGGGCAATTTTTCTCCTTCATCATTGACCTTGCAAACTCAACAAGAGTTCTGTTTCTTCTTTCTACTTCCCCATTTTGTTGAGGAGAGTACCTGCAGGTAACCTCTCTCTTTATACCTGCATTCCACAAATAATCACTGAACTCATTAGAGAAATACTTTCCCCCTCCATCTGACCTTAGTCTCTTCAACTTTTGACCTGTAATTCTTTTTGCATATGCATGATAATGTTTAAATGTATTAAACACTTTTGATGTGTCTTTGATCACATAGATTGAAATGCATCTGGTAACATCATCAACATATATGACATAATATCTTGAACCATTTATACTGAAGTTCTTTGAAGGACCCCACACATCTGTATGTACCAATTCAAGTCTTTCTGAATACATAAAACCATGCTTATTATATGATTGCTTATGAGCCTTACCTATCTGACATGTTTCACATCTGTATGTCATGAGTTGACCTGCAACATTAGGCAATCCAAGCACTGAACCATTGTTAACCATTTCTCTGATACCTCTTTCATTAAAATGTCCAAGTCTTTTATGCCAAAGATCCAATTCAGACACCTTTTGCTCTCCGAATGTAAACATAGCATGTCCAACATTACCTTGTATCTTTAATGTGAAGAGCCTTCCTTCCTTCTTTCTCGTAACAATTTGTTTATACCCTTGAATAGGGTCTTCAACATAAACTCCATCATTAGTGAACCTTACCTCATATCCTTTTTTCACAATTTTTCCTACACTGATCAAGTTCTTTGGAATTTTAGGAACATATAGAACCTTACTCAAGATATTACTTCCATCTTTGGCTTTAACTGAACCAATTGACTTTACTTTGTGCTTTGTATTGTCACCTGTTTGAACTGTGTGATTGATTTCCTTATGATCTAAATCAGCCATCAAAGCAATATTTCCACTCAGATGATTGCTACATCCTGAGTCAATATAAAATACTCTCATGTCTTCATGTGAGGCTTCACATGTTGCATTCATAATAAGAGTCGAATCTTCTTTCTGATCTGATGCATAATTGTAGTAGGTGTTATTATAGGATTGATTTTGGAAGTTTCTTCCTCCACCTCTTGCTAAAGAATTCCTACCACCTCTACCTCTGAAGTTTCCTCTCTGATATCTGCCACCTCTTCCTCTTTGATTAAAGTTCTGATTAAAATTACCATTGCTTTGATTATTATGCCAACAATCATGAGATAGATGATTGGTCTTACCACATATCCAACAAGCTCTGACATTATCTTTGTTATTTCTGCATCTTCCTCTACTTCTGCCACTTCCTCTTCCTCTTAGGAAGATTGCTTGACTTGGAGTACCTTCATCTTCAAGTGATTGTTGCTTTCCTTTGCTAGCTTTCTTCTTGTCTTTAGAATACATTGCATGACCTGCTCTCTTATCAACATCTCCTTTGATATCATTCTCAAAAGTTAGCATATGTCCTAAAAATTGATTCAAATCAGGAGTGAAATGATCTAATGAAAGTTCTGTAGACAAAATAAAAGGCTTCCACTTCTCATCTCCTCTTAGACCTGTGAGAATTTGTCTTACCAACTTATCTTCTTCAATATCTCCATCAACTGCTTCTAAAGAATGGGCAATGTCTTTCATCTTTGTCACATAATCAGATATTGATTGTGAAGCCTTCTTCTTGAAGGTAGTAAACTCTGCCCATAATGAAGCTTTCCTTGATTTGGTTGTATTCTGAAAATGCTCTTCCAAAGCATTCGAAATGTCACTTGCACTTTCAAGTCCTCTGATATGAGGAAGCAAATAATCATTCACTGCCATGTAGATTATGCTCCTTGCTTGAGCATCCTTCTTCATCCAAACCTTTATATCTGCAAGCTCCTCCCTAGTTGGAACACTAGGATCTTTCAATTCTGTCTTTTCTTCCTCTCCTCTGATCTATCCCATCAGATCTTTGCTCATAAGATGAGCTTCCATTCTCATAGACCAAGCTGGATAGTTCTCTCTATCCAAACTCTCAATTTGGAGACTATCTCCCATCCTTTCTTCACTTGTACTATCAAATCTTTAATCCTTATAAGGAATGAATGTACCTTACCTTCGAATGTTGCTTCTTCTTATCCTTTTGATAACCTTTATGTGTCTTCCTTCAGTATTTCTTCCACACTTTATCCTTTTGAACCTTCAAAATGTGGAATTTGTATATCTACAGCAGTCAGGGTCTTCCTTTCGTCAACTTTGATACTTTCTGCTCTGATACCACTGATGGAGAGTGTTAATCTCCAAAAGAACAAGCTATTCTTGATTTTAGACCACCTATATCAAGAATAACTTCAGACTTCAAACAATTTTGGAAGAAAATCACCAAACTATCAAGAAATTAGCTAATTGTGAAGAAAGTCATTTCACAAAAAAGTCTGTTGCACATTAATCACTCATCCATTAACCATTTGTGTAACGTTTTTTATGAAACTTTGTAGAATGTGTTGCCTAGAGTATGCAAACCTCCTCCAAGTTAAAACACTTCAAAAGCTTCAGTAGATTATGAGAAATGCTTCAAACAATTCACCTATGTCTGAAACTACCTTCCTGTAGAATTGACTTTGACACCTGCAACTTCTAACACATAGTTCTCCCAAGCTAGAACCCGTTTAAGCAAATGCTTTTAGCCATAGATGGCTTACCTTCCAACTTAGATTTTGACTCCTCATTTGTGTAAAACGTTACACTGTGCACTGAGAACTGATCATTTCTTTGACCATCGAATCTGTGCCTATTTTAGAAGACACTCAGCACTTTCTCACACATAGATGTTCCTACACAATATTCTCTCAGCCTGTTTGCAATTGGACTCTCAAACTCTAACCATAGATAGATTAACTATGGACTTAGATGTGTACAAAAGGATTTCTGATAAAATTAAACATAGAAGGAGAACTAGATGAAAGATCGATACGTAATTCTCCTGAACATTCTTTCTATTCAACTTTTCATACATCTGATGGATGATACAACCAATACACATCATCTATTCATCTATGCTTCATCTCACTCATCTAATACGACCATCTACATGTATCTATATATACATATGAGTATTGATTCATCATTACTTCAAGTATATTGAAGTGTTTACAAAACTAATGTACATACGTTTTAAAGAACTTTACTATCTGAATCTTCTCTTTACTCCATGAAGTTGGACTTCAATATTTTTTTCATTTCTTCACTTCTAGGCTTTATATAATCACCAATTGTTGATTGTCCTGCTCCAACAATTTGCTCATGGTGGGTGATTGGTTTCACATGTTGTTGATTTCTTTGGTTCATACAATCCATCAAATGTCATCCACCATAGTCAACAAATCGAATATTTCTTCATGATTGTTGTTGCATATTCACAGAGAGTGGGGTTCATGATACAATAGATAGTTTTGTTGACATAGGCAAGGAACCCAAAGATGAAGTCCCAATTTACACCAAGAGGCATGCAACATTATGAGATCTAAGTAATGTAGTAAAGGTATCCAAATCTCATTTTTCTTTCCCCATGGATCTTCTCTCCATGTATGCTTTCTTAATCTTCTCTTATTCATTCTTTTCTTGTTCATGTTTTGCCTTTTTATGTTCATGCTTATTGTCTGAGAGAGAAAGAGAGAGACTAGTCTACATGATGCTGAGAGATAGATAGATAGATAGATAGATAGATAGAGAGAGAGAGAGATATATATATAGAGAGAGAGAGAACGACCTAATGGCAAAGGCGATGATGCATCTTAACACACACACATAGAGAGAGAGAGGTCCTATAGGCAAGACAACAGATGATTGATGGAGTCTTACACATGTTGTAGCTCGGTTGAGAGAGAGGATGAAGGGACTGCAGATCGACACTATAACATCGAGAGAGATAGAGAGAGAGAGAGAGAGATAGAGAGAGAGAGAGGTGATGGAAATGAAAATAGTAGAGAGAGAGATAGATAGAGATAGAGAGAGAGAGGGAGGGAGATATAAATGGGTAGTTGGTGGACAAAGAGGTCGGGCACAGAAGAAGGTGCACTTGAGAGAGAGAGAGAGAGAGAGAGAGAAGGAGATCCAATTCGATGATGGGAATGGTCCAAGGCCACCTTGGCATGATTTACATTCCAAAATTGAATGTCTTACTATCCAATATTGAGTTTCATGATGATGAATCTCTTAACATATAAGGACTTATGGAATGAAGAAGGGGTTGAAGAGGAGATTAGACCTCAACCTCAAAGAAACTACTCTATAGAAGCTTTAGTGAGAGCTAGAGACACGACCATGCAGAAGATTGCCTAGAAGTCTCTTGTAGATCAGTTCTCAATCTAGTCACATATAGCCAATGTAGAGGAAAAGAGGAGGAGGGGCGAGAATCAAGAAGAGGCCGAGCCAGCGAGGAGAGTGACAAGGAAGCAAACTAAAGAAGGTGAAGAAAAGGCTAAAGAACCTAAAAAGAAAGTTCAATTTAAAGAGCCTGTATCTTCTCAGGTAGAGGCAAAGAAGAAAGAAATAAAAGAGGGAAAGAGGCCAGCTAGGCCCATCAAAATTCAAGAACCGACTAAAGAGAAGAAGAAAGAACAAGAACCCGCTCAAAAGACTGATGACATTGAAGAAATAATTTAAGAAAAGGATAAACAGAAGAAGAAGAACAAGAAGAAGACCCTAAAGGCGATATTGATTTTTGAGTTAGAAAAGAAGAATGATGCAAGAGAGATATTAAATGATATTCTATTAAAGGGCGAAGTGACCATGTCCTTGGAGCAGTTTTTTCTCTATAGCAATGCTTGAATTAAAGGATAGCTTTATAAAAATGGTAAAGAGGAAAGGATTCCCATTAGTTGAGGAGGTGGAAATGGAAGAGGCGACTAAAGATGCACAAGTAACAAATGAAGCAGTGGCTTTAAGTGACACTTCTGAGGACAAAGATGACGAGATAGCAAGGTGCCATAGGAACTCCTTAGGTCCTATTACACCCGATGATGATATGAGAAGGACAGAAAGTGAGTACACCAAGACCTTTTGGGCAAGAGGGACACCTGAAATGAAGGTGAAATTAGGAAGCAATGAAGATTCATGTTTTTCTTTGGCCTTGATTGACTTAGGGTTAGAAATAAAGGTGATCTCTAAGAAGTTATATGATCAATTTAGGTGGCCTATAGAGAAGGTTGGATGTACATAAAAAACAGGGAGGCTTCATATGGAGGTGATATAGAAGATTGCACACTGATCACTAGAGGAGGAACTTAATTGGAGGTGATGTAGAACTGTTTGGAGTTATTTGAAATTCCAAGCGGACTTCTGATCTTTTGGTTGTTTTAAGAAGGAAAAGAGAACATTGTAACAATGTGAAATGGCATCTAGAAGAGAACAACTGTGAGTTCACTTGCAGGGAATAGTTATTTCTTGAACTTGTTCGTGGAAGGAAGAGAATAGTAGTAGATGAAGTTATCATGCTAAAGAAACTAGGAGAAAGATGGAGTGAAAGCTTTGTTCTTGGAGGTGGCGTTCTACACATTTGTATGAGAATGCCTCTACAACATACTCTTTGGCAACGATTCTTTCACAGCATTAGGGGAAAAAATGAACCCTGCATGGGCCTTGTAAGGATCCCTAATTTTTAGGGATTAAAATTAATCTTGTAGTAGTTTCAGGGTACAGAATAAACCACTACTGGTATTGCTAAATAAAATAATATTTCATACATGTACCTTTTTGAATGGAAAAGAAAGACAATCACTAGCCATTGGATCCTCTAGAGCGATGGCACCAATCAGTCGGCGTGGGTGTTGGGACCCAAATTCGTAGATCGTGCTATGATAGATCTCTGCAGAAAACGGGACCGTCAGATGCATGCCAAATCCAAGGGACGCGTGCAAACGGGGCTGATCATAGCTCTGCAAGAAGATGCACCGTTGGATCGCGCCTCCATCCGATGGACTAGACTGAATCGCGCTTTCACCTTTTGGGGGAGCACTCTGAGCCTTTGGATTATGGGTAAGATCCAATGGTTGAAAGCGAAAGGCGCCCAAATTCAAATGGAAGACGATCGGCGCCATCCAATTCGAAGATGAATCAATGGTATAGATTGTTGCCCGCCCCCTTCCAGCCATTTTCTATGTAAGACACACGATTGATGGCCAATCCAAGGGTCATTATTCATTCCCTCCTTGACTTTGGCAAAAAGACATGAACCCTTCGATCTTTGAGAACATCCAAGGGATAAGATTGATTTCGTTGCACTCTCATACCACTCATGCCTAAAAAACCATGATTCCATAGTAGTTTTGGAGGATTTGACCACTAAAAAACAAGGGAAGCCTAGGCTTAGTCTATGTGATTGAGGGACTAGACTGTGGCCACCACCCTCTTCTCATTGGTCCATCACTAATCACTCCTTAATCTAAAAGGCCCATGCAGGGTTCATTTTTTCCCCTAATGGGCCTTCA
This sequence comes from Ceratopteris richardii, assembly GCA_020310875.1. Classification (NCBI taxonomy): domain Eukaryota; kingdom Viridiplantae; phylum Streptophyta; class Polypodiopsida; order Polypodiales; family Pteridaceae; genus Ceratopteris; species Ceratopteris richardii. The sequence continues at coordinate 33,912,264 of CM035411.1, read as the reverse complement.
TTTTTTCAAGCAATATTGGGGATAGATCATTAGTACACGTTTTGAGTGTCAATGTCTTTGCTTAAATGTATACAGAAACAATTCTTGAATTATTTCTTAATTAAAGTGATCGAATATGCTGTTTTGCAATGGAACTGGAAAGTCATCTTGCATGAATACAATAGGAAAACGGGAGAAAAATATGAAAAATTCTGTTTCTAGTGACTGTTTGTCTTCTTCTTCTTCTCAGCCATTGCTTTATATGAAGATTTTGCTTTAGAAAGATGTGAGATAAAGGAAGAGAGAGGCGAAATAGAGCAAAAAGGGGCATGGGTTATGTTGGTATTTACTAATGCTTGCCTGCTTGCCTTTCTTGTTTATCATGTTCTTTCCTCTTTTCCAGTTAAAGATTAAAACAGCATTTTCTAGTGCACGAAATTTTATGTGATGGTCGTACTCATGTTGACATTGGTATTTGTAGTCTTCCCGTACATTATTTCTATCTTTCACATAGTAATAGATTTTTTTTTTTTAATATAAAGGAAGTTTGGCATAAGCCTACTCTCCCGGACTTGAATTAAATAAAGAAAAGTACAAGAGAAGGGGACTAGTGCCCACGGGACCCCCCAAATCCCACAAAGCAGGGGAAGCTTTTACAGAGCTTAGATGACATTACAAAGAAGGTTAATTACCCTCTCATCACCCTCATGTGGGGCCCACTTAGGTTTAAGCTTGTTATCGTTCAAAAGGAGTACTTGATGATGCCTAAAGGGGGGTGATTTTTTACAGTTGACAATCCTTTTGCCAAGGAGGAACAGCGATTTCTCAATTGACCACTCCTTGGGGGAGTCACCGAAGTTGAAAGCACATCTTTCCTGCCAGATTTTCCATAGGACCTCCCCTCTGATGGCGTTCCAGAGAGTCGTGGAGCAGCCGATCGCTTCTCCCAGCAGGGCTTGCTGCCAACTGAGACGTTTTTGAAGTCTAATTCTCTTTCCAACCACCTGCCAGAGTCTGTTGGAGTTGGGGCAGGTAAAGAAGATGTGTGAAACATCTTCGATAGACCGGTAGCAGCGTTTGCACCAGGGAGGGATCCCACAAATTTTGCTAGCCTTAAGGTTGGTCCAGATTCCATGATGAAGAATTTGCCATAAGAGGACAAACTTTTTGATTTCTATGAGGGGGTGCCAAATAGCCATGAACTTCATGTCCCACCGAAGCCGCGTCCATGACAGGCACCACTTTTTGTTGAGGTTGACCTGATAGTCGATCATTTCTTTGATGTTCGGGATTTTTGATAGGCTATTCCCATTGTGCCATTTGAGACCAAGCGAGCTCGACATGTCGTGTCCCATGAGAAGGCGAACTTTGTGTCGGTCCCAGGCGAGACATCTTCTTTGCAAAGTGTTCCATTCTTCATGCGAAATGTTGATGCTAGGGTCAATATCCTCAAAGTTGATCCAGCGGTTGGTGTCTTGTTTCCAGAGATGTTTCCATTTTTTGAAGCCTTTGTTCCATAGCTTCTTGGCATTTTGAATGTTCCAAGATTCCACACTCCGGATGCCATGGATCGGAAACCAGATAGAGTCGTTTTGTCTGATACCGGCAGCCCACTTCCAGTCTTCACTTATTCTTGTGAAGCTTTTGACTTTATTCCAACTCTTCCAAAGGGAGCACACCAGATTAGAGTCTTTCGGGAAGACGGGGATCGGGGAAAATAGCAAGGTCAAGATGTCAAGATTCTTCCAATTTGGGAAACCCATGAGCGCCAACTCATTCTTGTTTCTGAAGATCAACTTGGCCCACGAGGCCTCCCCGTTGCACCAAGCCTTAATCATCCATTTGGCCGACAGTTTGTTAGCCATGCACCCAATGTCCAAGATACCAAGTCCCCCACTATCTCTATGGCTGGTGCAGATGGACCATTTGATTTTAGGCACCCCCCTCCTATTGTGGTCGCCCGTCCAAAGGAAGTTTCTACAAATACTATCCAGTTTGGACAGAACTTGACATAGTAATAGATTATGTGTACATATACACCTGCCAATAAATGCGCCGAAGAGCATTCTTCTTCTTTAGTATTTAAACAGAAAAGAGAAATATCAAGTCCATCAATGTACATGCACAAGGAGAATCTTTAAAGGTATTCACATCGTTAAGGCCATCTAAATTTGAACTGCTCTGGAAGAACTTCTAAATCAATTTTCTCTGTTTTTGAGCAGTGAGTTTATGTCTCCACAATATGCACAGAGATAAAGGCAACGGTATAACTCTATGCTTGCGTCTATGATACATAAGAGAGGGAGAATATCTTTGGTGTGATATTCCATGTGCGCATTCACCTGCATGTGACTATGTGTGTGCATGAACATAAGTGACTATGTGCGTGTCTGCATGTATCTTGAGTGTGTGTAAAGACGTGAGTTTTTTTAAATGAATATGTGGAGAGAAAGCATAAACAACAGAAAAAAAATGTGAAGACGTCAGACATAGCATATATATATATATATATATATATATATATATATATATATATATATATATATATATATATATATATATATATATATAGAGAGAGAGAGAGAGAGGGATATATATATATATATATATATATATATATATATATATATATATATATATATATACATGTATCTTGAGTGTGTCTAAAGACATGAGGTTTTTAAATCTATAGGTGGAGAGAAGGCATAAACAACAGAGAAAACATCTGAAGACGTCAGACATAGCATATTGTGTATTCATTCCTGTACATGATGAACAAAAGCATTGCTTAGTACTGCGTGACAACCGGAATATCTTGAGAACACGAGAGAGAGAGAGAGAGAGAGAGAGAGAGAGAGAGAGTTGCTAGTATTGAATGGAAGGTATGTGATACTAACGTGCATGCGACACTAACGTGGTATGGAATCGTTTGAAAGCTCATGAGCACAAAACGTTAGGTGTAAGAGGCTTTATCTGCTTATAAATTTTTGTATGCTTTCATGAGCCGTCTAAATGGATGATAGTATGCAAAGGGCATAAGAAAACTATAGTTGATCAACGAGTATAAGTAACAACACGATTAACCATCCGAAGAGCCAAAGGGTTCAATTAAGATCTATCCTTCAGTGATAATCTTGATAGTGAGCTAGAGTAGATAGTCACCTTTTCTTGGCATCTTGTGTGCACATATAGACACACAAATCCACAACACCTCATGGATGAATTGGTTGTTGGTAGAACATCTGCCGCTACCATATTTACTGAAAATCAAAGCACAGTATCAATGGCGAGGAACCGAGTGTTCCACACTCATGCCAATCACATTGAGGTGCACAATCATTAAAGAGTTAATCTTTATTAGAGAGATTGGTTTCATGTTTGTGCCCACACAAGATAATGTTGTATAACATTTTACAAAGGCCTTGCCTTGTGAGAAGCTCGTATCTTTTCACAAAGCTTCGGGACTACTTGTTTTTGCGATTGACCTTTGTCCACATTGGTTAAAGAATCAGTAGATCTTGAGAAATGATCTCATCAAGTCACCTATGTCTAAAACTGTTCTTCTGAGAAGTCGATTCAGACACCTGTTACTTCTAACACTTGGTTCTCTCAAATTAGAACCCATTTATGCAAATGCTTTTAGCCATCGATGGCTTACCTTCCAACTTAGATTTTGACTCCTCACTTGTACAAAACTTTAAACTGTGCACTGAGAAATGATCAAATCTTTGACCATCAAAATTGCACCTGTTTCAGAAGATAGTGAACACTTCTTCACATATGAATGTTCCTACTCATGATTCTCACAGCCTGTTTACAATTAGGCTCTTAAACTTTAACCATAGACTCATTAACTATTGAATTAGATGTCTACAAAAGGATTCTTGAAATGATCAAACACAGAAGGAGAATGCACAGAAACATCGGGCGCAATTTTTCATCATTACTAGAGAACTTTACATCTGGATGAGAGAGCTAATCTTCACACTTCTCAAGTGTCTAATCTCTTCTAATTGTTCTAAATTCTTGTATTCTACATTCTCCCATGTTTGTTCCGACATTTTTTCTTGTATATATAGTCAAATATTGACAAGCTCATAACTAATCAAAAATATAAGTGAGCTAAATCTAAATTAATGTACATATGTGTACACATCTTCATCTTCTGGATATGCACTTTATTCATGCTTCATAACTTGATCTTTTCTTCAGTTCTTGACTTCAATCCTTCATCAAAATTTCAATTGTTGATTGCCCTACACCAACAGCTCCCCCTCAATCATCAATTGAGGTTTTCTCTATCTTCTTTATGTCTGCCATGTCTTTGAATCTTTGTAGCTTTGGTCCATCCAAGCTTTTGGTTAGCATATCAACTATCTGATTTTTTGTTGAAGTATGTATGACTTCAATCTCTTTATCCATCACCTTCTCTCTTAGGAAATGATACTAAATTTCAATATGTTTAATCCTGGCATGAAAAACAAGGTTAGCAGCTAAATACAATGAACTCATGTTATCTCCATGAATAGTGGGTGTACTCTGAATGATATCAAAACTCTTCATAAGAGTCTTAAGCCATATCACTCCCTTTGCCGCTTCCACCATACCTTTGTACTCAACCTCTGTGGATGATAAAGCAACTGTGTGTTGCTTCTTTGAGCAACAAGAAATTAACTTATCTCCCACATAACACAACTATCCATATGTTGATCTCCTATCATCAGGATTACTTGCCCAATCTGTATCACTAAAAATCTTGATGTTTGTATCTTATGTAAAACCATAATACAAACCCTCTTTGAGTGTACCCTTGATGTACCTCAACATTCTTTGACCTGCAATCCAATGTTCTTTCCTAGGACAATGCATGAATTGAGATAATCCTCCAACTGCATATGACAAGTCAGGCCTAGTTAATGTAGCATAAATCAGAATACCAACCAAACTTTGATATAGCTTCATGTCCTCGAACTCTTCTCCTCCATATCTGCTCAATTTGTGATTCACCTCCATTGGAGTAGGTGCTATCGTGCAATCATTCATCTTAAACTTGATCAACAAGTTTTTCAAATACCTTTTTTGAGTTACATACACTCCATGTTGAGTGTATGAGATCTCCATGCCCAAGAAATATGACAAGTTTCCCAAGTCACTAATCTTGAACTCTTTCTCCATTAGCTTCTTTAGACTTTGAATGCCTTTCTCATCTGTACCTATAAGAATTATATCATCAACATATATGCACATGTAAATGAACCCATCATCACTTGCTTCAACAAGCAAGCTACTATCTGCTTTAGATACTTGGAAACCAAGTTCTTTCACGAACTTCACAAGTCTATAATTCCTTGCCCTTGGGGCTTGCTTCAAGCCATACAAAGCTCTCTTGAGCTTACATACATGATTTGGATACCTTTCATCTCTGAATCCTTGTGGTTGCTCCATGAAAACATCATCTAAAATATAACCATTTAGAAAAGCATTCTTCACATCTAGTTGACATAATTTCCAACCTTTACATGCACCAATACCTATGAGTGTCCTGATGGTTCTCATCTTTGCCACAGGACTATAGGTCTCATCATAATCTATACCATATGTCTAAGCAAAACCATTCACACCAAGTCTAGCTTTATACCTAGACACACTTCCATCTGCAAACCTCTTTGTCTTGTAGACCCATTTGCATCCAATGATCCTCTGACTATTTGGTTTAGGAACCAAATCCCATGTTTGATTCTCCATCAATGCATCATACTCTTCCTGCATAGCTTTCTCCCAATTTTCCTTACCTTTTGCCTCTTCATATGTAGAAGGGTCTTCATCTGCTTTTATCATATAAGCATAATCTTTGGTAGCCAAAAACAAAGTGCCATAGCTATACCTTGTAGGTTGCCATTTGTGTCTTGATGACCTTCTGAGCTCTCCACTTCTTGAGGTTTTTGGTTCACCACATTCTGGATAAAACCTTGGCACTTCTTCAATTTCAACCTGTACTTCATTGTTCTCCTCTTCACCAAATATCTAAACCTTTGATTTACCTTTCTTTTGATTCACAACTTCTTCATCACCTGCATAAATATTTATTGTACCTGCATACCAAGTACCTTGCTCATCAAATGTGACATCCTTAGACACAAGGAATTGTTTTGTGGATGGACTCCACAACCTATATCCCATCTGCTTATCATCATATCCAATAAACACATATTTTTCAGCTTTGGGTTCCAACTTATGCCTCAATTGAGATGGCACATATGCATATGCCAAACATCCAAATACTTTGCAATGATCTTGAGTAGGTCTCTTACCCCACCATTCCTCATATGGTGTCATACCCTGCAAAGCTTTACATGGTAATCTATTGACCAAATATGTAGCTGTATTTAGAGCCTCAGCCCACAAATAATTTGGGCAATTTTTCTCCTTCATCATGGATCTTGCAAACTTAACAAGAGTTCTATTCCTCCTTTCTGCTACACCATTTTGTTGAGGAGAGTACCTGCAAGTAATTTTCCTTTTTATACCTGCATTGCACAAGTAATCACTTAACTCATTAGAGAAATAGTCTCCCCCTCCATCTGACCTTAGTCTCTTCAACTTTTGACCTGTAATTATTTCTGCATACACATGATAATGGTTGAATGTATGGAATACCTCTCACTTATCTTTGATCACATAAATAGTGATCCACCTAGTAGCATCATCAACATAAATCACATAATACCTTGAACCATTGATACTGAAAACTTTTGATGGTCCCCACACATATGTGTGTACCAACTCAAGCTTCTCTGAATACATAAAACCATGCTTGGAATAAGATTGCTTATGAGCCGTACCTAATTGACATGCCTCACATCTGTATGTCATATGTGGACCTGCAACATTAGGCAATCCAAGCACTGAACCATTGTTAACAATATCTTTAATACCTCTTTCATTGAAATGTCCAAGCCTTTTGTGCCAAAGATCTAACTCAGAGATCTTATGTCCTCCATAAGTGAACAAGGCATGACCAACATTACCTTGAATCTTCAATGTGAAGAGTCTTCCTTCTTTCTTCCCTGAAACAATTTGTTTATACCCATTGCTAGGGTCTTCCACAAACACTCCTTCATTAGTGAACCTAACTTCATAACCTATTTGAACAATTTGGCCTAGCGAGACACACATGAAAAGCACATGGAAAGATCACAAATGGAGTAAGACACATGGAGAATATGGATGGCTATAATAACTCTCTGTATTGACAATGAACTTAACTCAATTAAGAGATGAATAATATCCCTATGTACAAAGTACCACCACATATCGGTGAATCATGTATGTGGTAACATGGGGAAAAACCTGTAGACAACACTAGAGTAAAAAGTGTCCATGTATAGGGAAAAGGTTCACATCAAAGCTACAGGAGGAATGCATATGTGTAACAAACCCCCTTGGAGTGAATGATATGAACACATACAAGGAGTGATAGATCAGCCCCCACTAGGCATTAAGCCTAAAGCTTTGCGAAGAGGTTCAAAATTTTTCCATGGAAGAGCTTTGGTGAATATGTCTGCCACATTATCTTGTGTAAGGACAAATACCAAATCAATATCTCTTGCATAAAGGTGCTCTCTCACATAGTGATAATGCACCTCAATATGTTTGGTCCATGCATGAAGCACTCAATTTTGTGCAACAACCAATGCACTCTGACTATCAATGACAATATGTGTAGCAACAGTAATCCCCATGTAAACACACATCAATAGGCATCTCAACCATATACACTCCATTGTAGCTATGAAAAATGCCTTGTACTCAACTTCATAACTGATGTTTCCACTATAGGTTGCTTCTTACTCAATCAGGATATGCATGAGTCTCCAAGGAAAAATCAGCTGACCACTAGTGGACATGCAAGTATCATAACAACCAGCCCAATCACTATCTGTAAAAGATGGCAAGCATGGATGAATATCTCTGCCATAAAAGAGACCTTAACTCAAAGTTACTTTGAGATATCTAACAAGCATCTCACCACTTGCCAATGATTAGTGCCAGGGCTATGCATGAATCGATGCAAGTGGAAAGTGCAAATTGTATATCTTGACTTGTGTTGCATGCATATATAAGACATCCCGCAACTTGTTGATAAAGAGAAGTATTGAATGCATCATTAAAATCCTGAACTAAGAACTTCCTAAATCCCATCTCCACTAGCATGGAAAACAGCTTGCAATCCTGAAAGCAAAGATGCTATATTAGTTTTCTCAACATACTTTTCTTGATGCATAACAATTCCCCCCTCAATGGATACAAACTAGATGCCAAGATAGAAGCTCAAAATACCAAGATAAGTGCTAGAGTTTGAGGTCTATGTGAGCACACAAATAGCAGAAGGAAGAAGAAGATGCTTGGAGCACAACACACAATACTGAATGTATTAACACTAGAATGTATTAAGATAAGTAACTTGTTAGGGCAATAGGCATATATACAAGCCAAGGGGAAAAAACCTCCTATAGAGGGAAAAAACTGTCCCAATGATCCTAGTGTGTTAAAAAAAAATCACTACCTAAATATATCAACAAATCCCCCCTCGGAGTGATCCGGTGAACAAGGATCTAGCACTTATGTATAAGCAAGTGCAAAGCTATGTGGAAGCAATCAACAAAAGGAATTAAGCCCAAAGCTTTGCGCAAAGCTTCAAACTTCTCCCTAGGCGGAGCCTTTTTGAAAAGGTCTACAATGTTCTTCGGCGTCGGCACATATGCCAAGATGATCTCTCTAGTAGAAAAACGTTCCCTCACATAATGATAATGCACCTGTATGTGCTTAGTGCAAGCATGGAACACAACGTTCTTTGCAACTGCCAATGCCCTCTGGTTGTTTGTGAAGATGGCAGTGGCAAAAGACTTACTAAAAACCTAAATCAGCCATAATCCTTCTGAGCCGCACACACTCAACAATCACTATGAAGATTGCCCTATACTCTCCCTCACAACTGGAAGTGGCTCCAGTAGGCTACTTCTTGCTCAACCAAGATATCCATGAGCTACCAAGCATGAAGTAAAAGCCACTAGTGGACATAGGAGTATCATAGCAACCAACCCAATAAGAGTCAGAAAAAGCATGCAAGTCAGGAGGTAGTGATCCCCCCTTGGATAAAATCCAAGTATCTGGGTACCACTCAAGTAGTGAAAGATGCGCTTATCCACCTACCAATGCTTGACACCTGGGCAATGCATAAACCTGCTCATCTATGAGACAACAATCTAATTATATGGCTAAGTAATGCATAAGTGAATCGAGCATCCCAGAGCTTCTTGATAGAGAACAACATCAAATGCATCTCCAGCATCATGAAAACGCAATTGTAAACCTCTCTCCATAGGAGTGGTAATAGGTTTAGAGTCTTCAAGGCCAAAACATTGCAATTATATGTCAATATATTTGGTTTGACACAAAGTTGTTCTTCCTTCAACTTGCATAAATTGAATGCCTAAAAAATGATGCAAACGCACCAAATTAGACATCTCAAATGAGGAATGTAATATAGCCTTAAAATCAGCAATATGCTTCTCATGAGGACCTATGAGCAGCATGTCATCAACATACACAACAATGGTCACAAGCACATCATTTGCACCCTTAATACATAAGGTGCTTTCATTTTGACTGTTCTCAAAACCATGTGCAATTAGATAGGCATGCATCTTTTCATACCAAGCACATGGTGCTTGCTTTAAACCATATAGTGCCTTCTTTAAGTTGCACACTTGGTTTTCATGCCCTTTCTGCGCAAAGCCATAGGGCTGAAAAACATACACTTCTTCATGCAAATCACCATTCAAAAATGTAGTTTTAATGTCCAACTCATGTACATTCCAACCATGATGAGTTTCAACTGTACATATGTTATGAATAGTAGTCATTCGGCAAGTAGGAGCAAAGGTCTCATCAAAATCAATTTCTCTCTCTTGAGCATAACCCTTTGCAACAAGCCTAGCCTTATACCTATCAATTGTTCCATCAGGCTTACGCTTCATCTTGTATACCCACTTAATGCCAATGAGGTTCTTGCCAATAGGCAAGTAACACAAAGACCAGGTACCATTCTTCATTATATCATCATATTCAAATTGCATAACAGCCATCCAATTTTTTTAATTGTTTGCTTCATCAAACAAAACAAGCTCATTCTCATCACAGAGACTAGAGGCAGCCATAGCATAGCAATTTGATGCAAAAGAGGTATTATGAGATTCTAAACAAGTACAATAATGTTGGCGCAGGTGTTGCTCTAGCACAATGGTGAGAACCACGTTAAGAAGCTTCACCTCCTTAATGTCAATCCGCGGAAGAGATAGGAGTGATATGAAGATCGTGAATGTGAGATGAAGTGAAAGTGAAGGTGAGAAGCACAAAGATGCACACACACATACACACACACAATGAAGAGACAAGCAAGACACAATGGAAGGTGAGAAATCAACTCTATTACTCAAGGACACTATTACAAGCTCAAACTAGCTCTATGCTCACACTAACCAAAATGAACCAACCTCAAAAATGAGCTCTCTAGCTCTTTTTATAGTTTCTAGACTAGTTTTGACCGGTTTCACATCTAGTGACCGGCATAGTTAAAAAATAGGTCCTAGAGGCTATTTGGAAGGGTAAACGATGTCTAAAAATAACGAAAATTGGTACGCGCATTCTACCTAAGCTCCTCAAGCTCGAGGACTCCTCGGCTTGCACAAAATGGAGCTATGAATTACAAATTGAGGTTTTGTCTATATTACATATGTTACAAGAGTGATGAAGATCACTGTTGGACGTTTGAAGAGGTAATAAAAACATAATTGTTTAAAAAAATAATCCGACTGGCTCCCTGCTCCGTCTTTACATGCTTCCGTGGCGTCTGTGCCTCTGGCTGCTTCCAACACCCCCCTCCCTCTTGCTTCTGTCGTCCCTGACAGAACCTTGTTGTGAGGTCTGCCGAATGTAGTTCTGTAGGAGGTCTTGAGCGAGGGTGTGCTCGGATATACGAATGCCTCGGGCTAGATCAGCCTCGAGTTTCTCCCAGTTGATAGGTTGTGGCTCGTCTGGTGGTGGGAGCTGATAATGTGTGGAGTACACCATTCGTTCACAGGCGAATAATTGCAATAAGTGTGTGGGCCTGCTTATAAATACCTCTGAATGGTACTCCCAAAAGCCGGTGGTGAACATTTCTTCGAATGTCTGCTTGTAGCATGCCGGTAGGTATTTTATCCTGCAGTGCCAGGCATAACACACCCGTAGCGATGGCGTTGTGCTCATATCATAGACTAAATCAAAGTTGCCATGCTCGAAGCCCGGGGTGTTTACATGGGGAGCCTTGATGCGTCGGAAGACTTTGAAGATCATCTGCATCATGTCAAAGATTTTGACAGTCATGTGCGCGGCAATATCATCCATATGCTTTAACCTAGGGAGCCAGTGGCGGATCGTCGCCATCATGTAGCCTACTGTGGGTAACTCGGTTGGTGGCTTGAAGTAGGGATAGTTCACCCAGTCTTGGCACTGCTTATTGTTTTGTACCTTAATAGCGAATGCAGTCCAAGAGCGGCGTCGTGGTACTGGTCCCCAGCACGGGTTAAATTTTAAGTGCAGCGGCGCTTTCACCCACGTGCTCATCATCTCTGGATAGTTTTGCAATAGATCTTTGCGCCAATCTGGTTGAAGGATTTCACCTCTCTGCGCCCGTGGTGGCAAGTCTTCCGGTTCGAATTGAGTGGCATGCGTTGGTTTCATGCCTGTTTCTTTCTCTATGGCTGACTGATATTCGGCCATTAACATGAAGTACGGTTTATATTGAAGCTCGTGCCCAGATATGTAGCGTCGCGGGGCCAATTGAGCAAAGAATAGTGACTGTAAAATCCTCTCTTCAATCATGGCCATGGCATGTAGTTGTGCCTCTACTCTGGCCGAGTGTGTCGTTCCAAGTTCTTCAACTGTCTTCATCCACGCGGGAGTAGGTAATTCATAGGTCATCTGGCCTTCGGCCGTGACACGTCCGCCTGGGATGGGTATCGGTTCGTATGCCTCTTCAAATGTTTCTTCCACCGGGATAGTGACGGTTTCTTCCTCAGCTGGTAGCTCAGGTGGGGAGTCTGGCCGTGGTGGTGCTTCGTATACATCTATGCGTGATTGGAGAGTGGTTACCTGGGCCCGTAGTGCGTTGAGTTCCTCTATGAGTTCAGGAGAGGGGTCCACAGGTTCTGGTACTTCTGCTGCCACTGGTAGTTGTTGTGGTGCCGGTTCTCTGAGCTGTAGTAACTTGTGATCTTCTTTTAGCTTCTGATGCTCTTCGTTCATTCGATCATAGTCCTCTAGCAGTCGCACATGATCATCTAGCAACATCCGCATCGATTCAGATGGGATTGCTTTGAATTTGCTAGGACTTAAGGGTTGGTCTGGGTGGTCCAAAGCCGCCTCCAAATTCTCTCTATTCTGCTCTTGGAGTCTCTGGTTCTCCTCTTTTGCTGCGGCTAAGTGTCTTCTTAGTAAGCCCATATTTCTAGTGAGCGTTGCATTGCGGACGGTTTGGGCTCGAAGGAGGTTGTCCAAATCCGCAGTGGCCTCTTTTGTTTTCGCCTCATTTTCTAGTTCTAATTTGTGATAGGCCTCGCGTAAATCTTGGTATCGGCTGTTTAGTGAGACATTCTCAATTGATAACAAATTAAGCTGCGTTTGTAGTTCATTCGTCGTTCTCTGTAGTTGTTGATAGTTGGTGCCGAGTGATGCAAACTCATCACGGACTTGTGTCATGCATGTGAACATGTGTTGAAATGCGGTGTCTATGGCGGGTGATAATAGTAATGGAGTGCTAATTGAAGATGTAGTGGAATTAGATGCAGTGGGGATGGGAAATGGGGTTGGGAAGGTGGATGCAGTGGTGATTGTGGAAAATTGTGACGTGCCTAAATATGAGGGTGCTGTGAGTGGAGTGGGTGGTGGTGAGGTGGATGGTGATATGTCCATGCCAGTGGACGTGTCAAGTGCGGTGACTGTGAAAAGTGGTGTGAATGTGGGTGGTTGTGTCGGTGTGAAGACGGGATTTACAAACGTAGAGTAATTTACAGGGGGGATGGCTGGAGCAGCTTGGTGAAAAGGGGAAATAGGGGTTATGGTGGGTTGAGGAGGTGAAACTGGTGAGAAGGTTAGTGGGGTTAGAAAGGGGAATGGGGTTCTTAGAGGTGGGGGAAAGGATGGGAAGGATGAAGGGATGAAGGGGTTAACATGTGGATGAGGTGGGGTGGGTAAGGGTATGGTGGCATGAATGGGTGGGGCAAGGGTGGTGGCTATGTTGCCGTGAACTGGTGTGGATGTGGGGAAAGTGGGTGGGTGTGCGGGGGATACAGGATGGGTTGGTGAAAGATGAGGTGAGAGAGGAGTAGAGGGCGTGGATGTTATTTCGAAGATAGTAGTGGTATGTACAACAGTGGTACATGGTGGGGAATCTACAAGGATGGGTTCTGTGGTCGATGAACGTTCGGGGACGAGGCGTGCCTCCCTGACTTGTGCTGAAGACTGAGCTCCTGTTGGTACGCGAATATACTCTCCGGGTTTTGAAAGTAGTCGCACTCGGCGGGGATCAAACTGTGGTAGTTGCTTTCTTTGTAAAAACCTGAGTGCTTCATGGGAGCCTACTGATTTGACTAACTCCCTGAACTCTCTGATGTATGCGTCTTCGAATCCTCCGGAGATGAGTTCCTGTTCAATTAATGCCTGGCTCTCCTCTTCAGTTAACTTCTTCCGGGCCCAGACTTTCTCCATGGTACGATATAATTTCTTTATGGCCAGCGTGTATGCTGCGGCTTCGAAAGTCTCTTCTTCATATGTGCTGGTGTCGCCGTGTGTGTCAGTCTGTTGGCCTTGACCATCTGTCTGTTCGTCATGTGAGCCCTGGCTGGCTTCATCGTCGCCTTCCTCGTCGTCTGTTTCGGTTCTTTCTTCTTCAGAGCTCGACACAGCTTGTCCCTGTGGCAGATCTCGCGGTGTGGTAGGGTAGCTGGGACGTTCATATTCCTGGGAGAACAGCTGTGCCTCTGAATATTGGAATTCGTTTGAGAATGCATCAGGCATCTCAAAATCAAATGTTGTGTTTATAGGGTCTGTCTCCATATGTGGTATCGGGAAAGAAAACGCTTCCGCACCAATAGTGGTGGGAGCTTCTGCTGTCGTGGTGGTGGGTTCTGTGGTGGCAGCTGCCTGAGGTGCAACTGTACTCGGAGTGCCCTCCGTGACCACTGGTCTAGACAACCTTATGCGAATAGGTTGTACTGTGGGAGCCGCTTCTGTCTGTGGTCGTTCTGGAGAGGGTTGTGGTGATGGCGACTCTGGCACTTGAAGGCAAGGGATGGTGCCTCTCATGCGCTTACCTGCCCGTGTTCGACTGGGCTTCCTGGCTTTCTTCGTTGTGCCTTTGAATGCCTTCAGTTCTTCTCCTGTTAATGCACGCTCGATGGGCAAGTCATATGCTAAGCACATATACACAATTCTAGTGAGTGCACAACATCCATTAAGTACTTTCTTGCGCTCCCATCTGTGCTGTGCCAGATACATTTGATCTATGATCCAGCTTGCCAGATCAACAGTTTGAGGTCCCGTGCATGCCAAATACAATCCGAACCATATTCTTTTATGTGGCATGGTAAATCTGTCCTGAGCGGGGAATGCGAAATGTTGCATGCATATCCTTAGTGGCTTCGACAGCTCAGGTGTAATTACCGAAATCTCCTCCCACTTCGTGACATCCCCACGTTTCATCGGTTCTGGAATTAATCTCTCTCGATCTGTGGGTGTGTGGGTGCCATGAATTTTGATGGCCGCTCTGATTAAATCCTTAGATAGGTAAAACCTTTTGTAAGGTGGATCATCCACTAGAGTAGGCAATATGAAGGTCCCTGGGATGTCCTTATTCTCTGAGGCCAGTAGGGTAGTGATTAAGTAATAGCACCTGTAAAAATCCGGTTTGGGTAGAGGATCACTGAAATACTCTGTGAAGCCTGCTCTGGCCCAAACATGAGTTAAATCCTGGGTGCTCTGTAGGGCTTCGAACTCTCTGGAGAAAAACTGGTATTTTCCCCACGTGCGGTCATCAAATGTCAAAGAGGATTCAAATATAAAGTCCGCGTCCGCAAGGGGTCCTGCAAGGCCCTGAAACCAATGAGAGTTCCTGTGTATCTTTTCGGTGTAGCCCATGGGTGGGTTGTCGATAGGCATGGGCCCTGGAAATCCCTGAAATTCCGGCGGTGGAGCAGTCGGGTGGGACTCTGCTCGTAGCACGTTGAGGGGCACAGCCGCTACACTGGGGCCTGCTCCTGATGTTCCTTCGTCGGTTTGCATGGTGACTGATGCGCTAATGAGAAAGATCTGCTACAAAGAATTAACACATTAGCATGGAAATTAATTATGATCCCATTAAAGTGAGACCGCAATCCCTTTCCATAACTGATGCGTAACCCGTGTAGCCAAGTGCTGTGATGTGATGGATGCAATGTTTCTTGCAGCACTAGTGCAGGTCTCTAGACACCTATACGTTTCAGATCATGCATACATTTCTTGATGATATGAGATTACGAGTGATGTGTGATGATGGTGGGTGAATTTATACAAGGTTTAAAGGTTAGTGATTTAGTACAAGGTTGTATGTTAGTCGGGGGGGTAGTTTTATCAGACATGGGGTTAGGGGGAGACGGTTGGACACGTTTCGGTATCCATTTCCTAAGAGTCTTCGAGTGGGTGGTGGGTTTCTGCTGAGGGGCAAAAGGTAGTATCGGGTGTGGTGGTATTGAGGGATGGAAAGATTTGTGAGGGGTATATATTACATGGCTTAAGGGTTGAGCTATGATACATGATTTGGGTACCCAAATCTGCGTGGGTGTGGGTCTATGGGTAAGGTATTTCTTGGCGATCCAAATTTGTCGAATGCTCGGACCTGTAGAAGAACGTCGAGGGGATGGAGGATATCGATTCTGTTTCTGCCCTGCCTCTTTCTTGTTGATCTCTGCTTGGTTGGAGTTCTTTGGTGCTTTTTGTCCTTTTGGCACCCACATTTGTCTGGTGCCGCTTCCTTTGGGTGGCCTGAACTGCCTTCCTTGTTGTTTCCTCCGATACTGCAGTCGGTCTGGGTTCCTTCGTCGTGATTGACTCAGTTGTTGCTGGGGTTGAGAGGTCGGATGGACACTCTGCTTTGGAAAAGAAGGGAGATCCAAGACTTGCGTGACCTGCCCATTAGGAAGTGATGCCTTATTTAACTTTAATCTAGGCCAGTCCGCAACAAGTTTGGAAGGATGAGCACCGCAGGGTGTCGTGCTCATTTGGCTGCTGATGCAACCCACCTGACCGCTGATTGTGTTCATCTGCCCTAGCGGTTGGGTAGCTGCCCCTTCTAGTTTGCAGGAAGTCCCAGGGAAGATCTCCTTTCGTCCTTCTGATTGACAACTGTCTATAGCCAAGCCAGAGTGGGTTGGTGTAGACGTAACGTGACTGATCTGACTCAAGATCTTCCGGTCTTCCATCGCATGTGTTTCGTGGGGTCTAGGGTCACATCCGTCAGGCGGAATGCCGTTAGGGAAGTCAAGCGGTATCACTCGCCTCTATTCTAAGGTTCCAATCTGTAAGGAGCCTTGTCTAAGATTTAGGTCCACCGAGTGATCGTATAGCCAATCTTGGCCAAGGATTAGGGGTTCTATCAGGTCGTCATCATGGCACACTAGTAGCTTCGCTGTCATGGTCACATCCTTAATGAGGATAGGAAGGTCCACCTCACCCATGCAAGGGGTTTCCATGCCTCCTCGCCCTATGAGGTATGCCTCAATTGGCCGCATTTCTATTCCTGAATCCTTATAGTGGGACCATCTAATCGCACTAGTAGCAGCACCTGAGTCAATTAAAGCCCTGAGCTCTTGGCAAGGGTTGCCGTGCTCTAGCCTAACTGTAATGAATGGTCTCCTGTCCACTATACGAGGATGAGTTCGTGACTTTACTTCACACATAGCCATGGGATATCTGGGTGTAGATTCCAGATGGTCATAATGTTCTCTCCCTAGTCCTTGTCTTCTTAGCTTCATGCGCTTAATGCGTTCTATTGCTTCTGCCTGAGCTTCCGCTCGTATTCTATTTTCTTCCTCCTTACGCTTCTTTGCCAACGTGAGTCGTCTAATCATATCCTCCGTAAGAGGTTCCTGATATAGCTTGACTCTACAGCCACTAATATAATTAGGCATTATGTTTCCTTCCAAGGTGGCTAACTGTACTGCTCCACTTGTTGAGAGTCGGTTAATGATCATAGGTCCATAACCTCGCTTTTCTAACTTCCGTGCGTGCTGTTTCAGAGTATATACTAGAACTAAATCTCCTTCTTTTAGGCCTTTATCTTTCACATGTGCATCAAAATACGCTTTCTGTCGCTTCTTCGCTGCATAGATGCCTGCTGCTGCCTTTAGCCTGGTTTCACCTAATCGTTCCAAGTCCATTATTCTCGCTGATAATTCATGGCCGGTCCACTGATGTTCTTGTGCAACCTTAAGGGTCGGTATCAAGAAGTCCAAAGGAAGCACAGCATTCTGACCAAAAACCATCTGAAAGGGAGTTGCATTGAGTACGGTCTTGTAGGCCACTCGATATGCCCAAACAGCGTGGTGTAACTGTTTGTCCCAATCTGAACGTTTGTTGTTCACTAGTTTCGTCAGTATGTTACAAAGTATCTTGTTAGTGCTTTCAGCCTGACCATTGGCGTGAGGATGATATGGTGCCGATTTCTTGTGAATCACCATAAAATCCTGTAACAAATATTCAATGACTTGGTTTAGAAAGTGAGTGCCTCGATCGCTCACTATCTCTATAGGCAATCCATATCTTGTAAAGACATTTTCAAATAGGAATTTTGCAGTTGTGTGTGCATCATTCTTTTTCGTGGCTTTTGCTTCTACCCATTTCGTAAGATAATCTGTGGCAACAATAATGTATTCCGCCTGTGTACCTTTTGCAGGGGGGTTAATGGGTCCTACAAAGTCTATACCCCACTTTGAAAATGCACGTCCGCCCATCATGGGTTTCAATGGCATTTCATCTCTGCGAGTAGGAAACTGAGTTCTTTGGCACACGTCACATCTCTTTACATAGGTATGAGCATCCATGTGAAGAGTGGGCCACCATAATCCTGCAAAGAGGATGGCTTTGATTATCCTATCGGGTCCAAAATGACCTCCTGCAACACCTTGGTGTGCAGTCTCTAGTATGCTCAGATAATCGCTTTCATGAACACATTGTCTTAAATATCCATCGCGTCCTCTTTTGTATAGATTATCGCCAATAAGTGAATAGTCTTGAGCTTCCTGCTCCAGACTGCGTTGTCGAGCTAAGGTCATTCCTTGAGGGAAGGTGTTCGTCCTCAAGTATGTCACTAATGGTTCACTCCAGTCTGGTGTGAGAGACACATGATATAATGTAGCATGCTCTACTGGTGGTCTTTCACAACAAACATGGCATTCTTTACACAACTTGTAGACATCTGCTTCCATCGTAGGCCAATATACTCCTAGTCTATGCAGAGTCTGTAGTGTACGATGTTTCGAATGATGTTGCTTTAGTGCACCTATGTGTGCTAATTGCAACCAATTCGCGTGTTCTGATTCATCTACACAATGAGCAAGAATCTTTTGATTATCCTGTTTATATATGCTTCCTGCTAAGATTTGGTATCTCTGAGATTTGGTAATCTCTCCTTCCTTGATCTTTATCCTAGGGTTCTTGGGTCCATATGTGAGAATAGGGACTAAAGGCTTAGCCCATTCTGGTGCTATCTCAAGATTAAACAAATATGCATCTGGTAGATCATCCATTACTCCTTGAGGAGCTTCTCCTGATGTTAATCTTGAAAGGTGGTCAGCTCTAAGATGTGTCTTTCCTTTCCTGACTACTACTTCAAAATCATACTCCATGAGTAATAGAAACCAACGTATTAGTCGTCCCGTGTTACATGGTTTGTTGACTAGGTACAATAGGGCTTGATGATCTGTAAAGAACTTGAATTTGTTGGCCAACAAGTAGTGCCTGAATTTCTTTACTGCGTAGATCATCCCTAATCCTTCTCGTTCAGTGGTGGTGTAATTCCTTTCTGCTGCGTTTAATTGTCTGCTCGCGTAAGCTATGGGGAGATCTATGCTACCTTCACTCGTGGGTTGTGCTAACACACATCCTATGGCATAATTGGATGCATCCACATGTACATGGAATGGCTTATTCCAATCTGGGGTAGTCAATATAGGTGTTGAGCACAAACGTCGTTTAAGTTCATTGAATGAATTCTCACATTCTTCTGTCCAGTCAAAATTGGTTAAAAGAGAGTACAATGGTTTGGCTATGATTGCATACATGTGTATGAATCTCCTATAATATCCGCAATGGCCCATAAATGCCTGTACCTCTTTCACGTTAGTTGGTCTAGGTAATTCTGCAATTACCTTCACCTTTTCTTCATCCGTAGAGATTCCATTTTTTGACACAATGTGTCCTAGAATTTTGCCTTGTCTAACCATGAAAACGCATTTTTCTGGGTTCAAGCAAACCTGATATTCTCGACATTTGTCAAATATTTGTCTTAACTCTGGGATATGTGTCTGTCTTACGTTAGAATGAGCACATATGTCATCGACATAGACTTCCAAGCTCTTGCGTAAAAATTCCTTAAAAACATGACACATGAGTCGCTGGAAAGTGGCGGGTGCATTTGTTAAGCCAAATGGCATCACACGAAATGCAAATATGCCCCATTCAGTGGCAAAAGCCGTCTTGTGTTGATCTTCTGGAGCAATGGCTACTTGATTATAGCCTGAAAATCCATCAAGAAAGCTGTAAACTTCCTTGCCCGCAACTCTTTCCAATAAGTGTTCCGTGATAGGAAGAGGATAACTATCTCTAATCGTTGCGGCATTAACTTTTTTAAGGTTAATACACACACGCAATTTTCCATTCTTCTTGGGCACTACCACAATGGGGGATACCCATTCGGTATGCTCAATTTCGTAAATGAATCCTGCTTCTATCAAGCGATCTATCTCCTCTTTAATCTTCGCAGCGTAGTTATCATTGTACGTGTATGGTTTCTGTTTCGTAGGTTTTGCATCTGGAGTCATAGGGATTCTATGAGAGCATATATCTGGATCTACTCCTTTCAAATCTTTGTAACTCCAAGCGAACACATCTCTATATTCACGCAATAGGGCAACTAATTCTTCTTCTTCTTCAGCTGTCAAATCATGCCCTAGGTATGTACATTTTTCTTCTTCTCCTTCTATGGCTACTACTATTTTCTTGGTTTTCTCTCGGTTATCATATACTTGTCCATCATTCACCCTTCTATTGGGCATTCGTACCATGATTCTTCTATCTTCGATTTCATATTTCTTGAAGTTCTCGGGTACTTCAAATAAAGATTCTTCTTTTTCTGTCATGGTTTCTTTCTTCTTTCTTTTCTTGCCTTTACTTTTATTAGTCACTTCAGTGGCTATTCTCACGTCATTCATAACTTCCTCGTGTCTCTGAGTGTGAGTCTCTACTTCGAAGAAATATTCTTCCTCTGATGCAAAGGGTGAATCCATGATAATTGATTCTAAATCAAAATCGCTTGCATCCTCAAATGCATCAGTGTTCGGTTCACACTCTTCTAAAATTGCATCGCTCATGATTGGCTCTATCGTGAAAACTGAAATGTCATAGCCATCCTCGTCACAGTGGGGTGTCCATTGTTCTTCATTGATGGCTACATCCATGGTTGCTAGTATTTCTGCCCAACCATGGGGTTCAAACTCTTCGTCTGGGAATACTACAGGTGCATAGGCTGGATCTTGAAGGGTTCGTGGATTTTGTTCTGCACCTAAGGTCCTGGCTTCTAGCCTTTCTTCCTCTTGTTTGGCTACTTTACACATCCATAAATGAGTATCCTCATGCAACCAAGAAGGATCTGATTCTAATGAGTGCACGGATTCTGTTTCTACTTGTGTCTTATGGATGGTATTCCATTGTATTGGGGGTACATCTCTATGTGAATAGTCTTTAAGATTGACTTTGGTAGTCACTCCTAAATGTTGCAAGTACAAGGAATTAGTTCCCCAATCTTGTACAATTTGCAACTGACGCATGAATGGTCGTCCCAATATCATCTCATATGCATGATTTTTACTAAAATCACAAATGGCAAAGGTATGCTCGAATTCTACACCACAAGTGGTGAGAGATATGCCTTCTAGTAAGCCTAATGGTTTTTCTATGTGTCCATCAGCCATTTGTAGCTTCATCCTGGTGGGTCTTAATGCTGGCTTACCCCAACGTTTCCATAAAGCGGTGGTAGCGATGGCTACTCCGGCTCCTGAATCTAAGATGGCTTTCATGGTGTAGCCCTGATGGGTTATCGGAAGATAAGTGTTACCTTCCTCTCCTTCACTTACATCTCCGATCTTTTCTACGGGTATCTCTGGTACCTTCTTATGTGATCCTATCTGAGAGGGAGTAGTAGCAAGCTCAGGGAATTGATTTGCTACATGCTTCCACAATTCTGGTTTTACCTTTAACAATTCCTCCAGAGTGAGGTTACACTGTACCTTAGTGTTCTTGATCACTTCCGTGTTTCTAGGGATTACTGATTCTTCATTCCTCACTATTATCGTGGGTGCTCTCATACTAATAGACTTTGCTTCCCAAGGTCCTGTGAACTGAGGTAATTCTTGTAAAGAATTAGATTCAAACCTTGTGTGTTCACTCAGTTGTTCCTCCTCTACATCATCGTATATAGAGGGAATGTCTTGGGGAAATTGCTCCTGCAAATCGTCTATTTCTTGAATAGGAGGATGAGTTCCTTGTTCTTTTTTCCATTTCTCTTCTTGTATTTCTCTCAAAAATTCATGAGAGTACCTATGTATAGAAGACAAATTGTCTTGACTTTCTGTATTGGGTACTTGAGACAGGGATGGTGCATTCCTTTCCTGTGTCTCTGGGACAATAGGGTTCCTAGGCTGATCCTTTTTCTCTTTGCTCTCGATCAAATATTCTAGCCTCTCCATCAGTCCTTGAAAGTGTAATTCCGGTTTTGCCATGTTATTCCAATTAAGATATCTAGAGGCTTCGAACAAGGCTTGTGCTAGTTCTACCATCTTCATGCAAAGTTTAGTTCTCTCAATTTCCAGATCAGCTCGAGGGTAGTTTTTGCTCATTTCAGCTACCTGAGGTCCCTCTTTTAATCTAGCCTGATATGCACGAAACATCATGTCTAGATTTTCTGGTATGGGTTCCGCTAAAACTGATCCTGATTTTTGAGCGGGGTTTTCTTGGTTTAATTCCTGTGAGGTCAACTCTTGGATTTTGGCTCTAGATTCCTTTAAACTTCCTTCCAACTCAGTTATCTTTTTACTCCATTTTCTCTTAATTCTTTCTCTAGAATCTTTCCAAGATTTTGTCTTTTTACTGCTAGATTCTGCAACTTCACTGGTTTCGGCTTCTTTCTCTTGATTAAGCTTTTGGTTCTGTAAGAGCGCCTGGGCCCTTGTTATAGCTTGGATAGGCACGTATGTAGGGTTGGATCCATCTGCATTATTTACAATACCTATCACGTTAATCGGTGTCACATTCGGAGCATTAACAGGGTTCTTAGGACAATCTTTGATTATGTGCTCTTTGCCACAATCGGCACAAAAGCCTTGGATGTTATAGCACTGTGATTGTCTTGCTATTGGGGGATGTGGACAATCCTTTATAAAGTGATCTCCTTGGCACCTAAAGCATGGTCCTCTAGGGCCCTGCGGTCTCTGTTGTCTTAATTGGGGCCGTGGGTTTGGGTTTGCGTACATCACATTAGCATAGTCTGGCTCCCAACTAGGTTCCATTGGTGGACTATCGTAATGATATGTCTCCACATGTTCTGGTGACTCCGTGTAATAAGCGGGTGGACTAGTTACATGGGTAGAGTCAAAACTGTTTGAGTTCGGGTCACTTTCTGTGATCAAAGGTGACGAAGGCACTAAGGCCCTACTTAGGTTCTCTTCTGCAGCAGCGTATTTGACTGAGATGACATTCGCTGGTGGAGGTGGCTGCTGAGCTAAGACAGGTTGAGGTCTCTGTTGAGCCTGGTATGGGTAGTTCTGAGGAGGCCTATAGTAATAAGGCTGAGCATTGTATTGGCCTTGATACCTACCTGGCTGCTGGTATGCTTGCGGATAGTTCTGTCTCACGGTTTGTTTGTTGTATGGGCAGTCCTGAGCCGTATGATTCGTGTATCTTCTCTCAATTGTACAATATTGGCCACTAGGGTTGGCTTGTGGTTGTGGTGCATTGGGACACACATTTGCCATATGATCACCACCACAGGTGTAACAACGCTTGTTTGCTAGCACCTTAGGTTTACTAGAAACTCCTAATCTCTAGGCCACTTTTTCTGCTAGATCCTCTATCGAGCTAGACAATTTTGTGGATGCTAGAGATGAACAGTCTGAGTCCTTATAAACCTTTGAGAGTTCCAATTCATCTCCTAGGTTGTCCTCGATGTCTATACATATTCTCACACACTCCTCTAGCGTTCTGGGTTCTTTTAGGTACACGTAGGAGCGTAGTTTAGAGCTCAACAAGCCATCTAAAAACAATGACACTTGTTTAGCTTGTGAGGGTAACTCTTGCATTGGACATCGTTCAACATATTGTCTAAACCTACGTCCTGCCAGTCTAACTGTTTCCTGAGGGGTTTGTTTAAAGCTATGAATCAACGAAGACGTGTCATGTCTAATCCCACTTTTAGAGAATTCGGTGATGAATGACTCTAAAAAGTGATGGATGTCTCTAAATTGCCTTTGTTGCAAAGGTTGGAACCAAGTTAAAGCGGTATTCTTTAACGTTAGCCCAAATGCGTTGTATTGCATGAACATGTCTTCGACTTGTTCTGCTCTTAGTACCTGCTTGAATTCTGCGACATGATCGTAGGGATCTCCTGTCCCATCAAAATAATTTTTCATTGATTTTACCAATTGAGTGGGTCTCAATATTCTTGCGTGTTCACGTGGTCTAGGTAGAGGAAAATCATCTCTACCACCTGGTATTCCATGACCTCTTTGTCTATCCGTGGTTGTTCTATCTCTCCCTACGGGATGAGTGAAGCTTATTTCGGGTCTTTCTTTATTCTTTTCTCTTTGGTTTCCAAAGGCTGATGATGTTCCTGCTCCTTGTTCACTTGTATTCATGTTAGTTCTGGATGGAGGGAATACCAATTCACCTCTCCATGTGTATGTGTTTCTAGCGTGGTCAGGCACCACAAAGACTCTTTCTGAAGTTTCATCCAGGTATACAACCTTTCCAGGTGTATCCGGGTCCTTGAACTCATAGATTGTGATGATACCTACCTCACTAGGGTGTTCCTTTCTGTACCTCCAAAAGGCTTCATCTGTCTCTTTATTTACAAACAACTCTATGCTTCGGTTATCTTGAGGGATCCACTCTGGGATGAGTACTCTTGTTAATACGGATTTCCCTCTAGGTGTTCTAGGCTCGTCTAACGGTTCTTTTCCTTGAACTTTCGCTTCCGTCTCTAATTGAATTGTGCCAAACTCATTAGTATCATTTGGCTGCGTACTTAAGATGTACATGGTTCCTTCTTTGTCTATGTAAGCGTCTCTCTCAAATTTCACCACTGGTCTCTCCAATCCAATGGGTTGATTAGGGTTGTGCAGTTGCACCACTTGCCTTCGCAAACCATCCTCATAGATGCGAGCACCTAGTCGGTTGATTCGGAGAAACTCTAATTGCGTTCTATAGGGTCCTTCAGGTTTTTCTAAGTATGCTACATTAGACCCTCCTTCTGGTCTTTCTGTGCTGAATGCCATTTCTGATTCGCTAGTATCTGAGCTCTCGTAAGGGTAACTAGTATTCAATTGTTGAGCCCACGATCGAGCAGTAGTTCTTACACTCGCCTCTGATGATCTAAGGCTTCGTCTGTCTGACTTACCTATATGTTTGCCTGATCTAAGGTTCATTAATTTTTTCCCTTGCTCACTTAATTACACACTTAGATCGTCTCTGATTCTTTGTTATTCTTTTTGTTTCTTTTTTAAAGGTCTTTAAGTTCTTGTCTTAATGTATGCGTCAGGAATTCGACTTTCCGTTATAATTTTGAGTTCTCGTTCCGTCAGACTTAGGTTCTTTCCTTTAGGGTTTTCGCGTCACACACACCTTTAGTCTTGGACTTGAAAAAATTACGTATCTTGAACTTGAGGCGTTCCTTTAGTTTTAAATCCACAATGCTAACGTTTAGCCTAAGCAAAAAATTGACTGAGGGGGTTGAGTGATCTTCCAACCTCGAGTCGGCTTTTCTGTTGCTCTGATGCCCTGTTGCCCAAGAAGCCGCGCTTCCCAAGCTCTACTGTCTTCACTGCCTTGCTTGCTTGCCTTTGATTGCCTTTGCTAGACCTGGAAAATTCCAATGTTAGACCAATTCACAGGATGATCAAATACTTGAGTATATACACCTTTTAAGTCCCTTCCCTTTTTTTGCCCAAATTTTCAATGTGTACCCCCTGGCTTCCTTGCCCCTAACTAGGTCAACCTCCAAATAGTTTATCTAAAAATAGACGTATCCTTTAAGAAAAAAAACAGTTGAGGTCACTTAGTACTCGTCACGAGCTTTCTAATGAGCTATTAAGCTCAAAAAACGGACTTCGGATGAAAGAGTTATGAGCGTTCAGGCCCTGGGGGGTAAAAACTGACAAACAGGTTTTTCTCTAAATATGAGCTAAGGGGTCTCCTATGAGTCTAATGGTCCAAAAATTTCTCAAAAATTCCCTCAAAATTGGTCAAAAATTGAAGTCCAAAATTTGCGATGGGGGTGCACAATCGCGATGGTCTGGGACCGTCGCGATGGTCCGAGCGAACCGTCGCGATGGCGTGAGATTTGGACAATCGCGATGGCCCGAAATGGTGAACCGTCGCGATGGCGTGAAGTTTGGACAATCGTGATGGCGCGAAAAGATGAACCGTCGCGAGGGCGCGGGTCAACGGTCAAAGGTCGAACCGTCGCGATGGTCCGGAAAATGAACCGTCGCGATGGCGTGAGGTTGAACCGTCGCGATGGCTCGATCAAGCGGACAATCGCGATGGCTCGGTCAACGGTCAACGGGGAACAATCGCGATGGTCCGAGGTGAACCGTCGCGATGGTCCGCGATGCGATGGCTTGAGCCAATCGCGATGGTCCGATTTTTCGAAGTGTCGCGATGGTCCAAAAAATGAACCGTCGCGATGGTCTATCGTGACACGTGGCACTGTCGTGGCGATGGCGTGAGCCAATCGCGATGGTCCGAAAAGTGAACCGTCGCGATGGTCCGGCCGAGCCGTCGCGATGGCGTGAGCCTATCGCGATGGTGCGACACAATCGCGATGGTTCGAGCCAATCGCGATGGTCCACCAAACTGATGATTTTTGAGATGTGTCTGTGGATTCGTGCAAGCGCAAAGGTCGCCTACCTCGTGGTGTGGTCGCCTACCAAAAATTCCGAAAGTTGCAGACCATCGCGATGGTCCGCCCTACTCGGAAATTTCTGACAGAAAGTACATGTTTTACCTTTTGGAAGCTCTCCTGATGCTCTGAAGCTCTGTACCTGCAAGAAAACTCAAGAAAACACAAGCACACACAAGCACAAAAGTTCTCTCTCGCTCTCTCGCATGCACAAATGAGGGGAAATGAGGAGAATGGGTGGATATGGTGAATTTTCTGATTTTTTTGGAAATGGAGATGATGATGCGATGATGAAGATGGAGTATGGGGAAGGTGAAAAACACTAAAAACTAAGTAAAAATAACAACGAAAACTGAAATTTTTACCTTCCAACGCCACTTCTTGCTATACTCTTACCATCACACATTCGTCCTAGACTCGATCCCCGGCAACGGCGCCAAATTTGGTGTTGCTCTAGCACAATGGTGAGAACCACGTTAAGAAGCTTCACCTCCTTAATGTCAATCCGCGGAAGAGATAGGAGTGATATGAAGATCGTGAATGTGAGATGAAGTGAAAGTGAAGGTGAGAAGCACAAAGATGCACACACACATACACACACACAATGAAGAGACAAGCAAGACACAATGGAAGGTGAGAAATCAACTCTATTACTCAAGGACACTATTACAAGCTCAAACTAGCTCTATGCTCACACTAACCAAAATGAACCAACCTCAAAAATGAGCTCTCTAGCTCTTTTTATAGTTTCTAGACTAGTTTTGACCGGTTTCACATCTAGTGACCGGCATAGTTAAAAAATAGGTCCTAGAGGCTATTTGGAAGGGTAAACGATGTCTAAAAATAACGAAAATTGGTACGCGCATTCTACCTAAGCTCCTCAAGCTCGAGGACTCCTCGGCTTGCACAAAATGGAGCTATGAATTACAAATTGAGGTTTTGTCTATATTACATATGTTACAAGAGTGATGAAGATCACTGTTGGACGTTTGAAGAGGTAATAAAAACATAATTGTTTAAAAAAATAATCCGACTGGCTCCCTGCTCCGTCTTTACATGCTTCCGTGGCGTCTGTGCCTCTGGCTGCTTCCAACAGCAGGGCAATCAACAATTGAAGTTTTGATGAAGGATTGAAGTCAAGAACTGAAGAAAAGATCAAGTTATGAAGCATGAATAAAGTGCATATCCAGAAGATGAAGATGTGTACACATATGTACATTAATTTAGATTTAGCTCACTTATATTTTTTATTAGTTATGAGCTTGTAAATATTTGACTATATATACAAGGAAAAATGTCCGGACAAAGATGGGAGAGTGTAGAATACAAGAATTTAGAAGAATTAGAAGAGATTAGACACTTGAGAAGTGTGAAGATTAGCTCTCTCATCCAGATGTAAAGTTCTCTAGTAATGAAGAAAAATTGCACCCGATGTTTCTATGCGTTCTCCTTCTCTGTTTGATCATCTCAAGATTCCTTTTGCAAACATCTAATTCAATAGTTAATAAGTCTATGGTTAAAGTTTGAGAGTCTAATTGTAAACAGGCTGTAAGAAGCATGAGTAGCAACATTCATATGTGAAGAAGTGTTAACTCTCTTCTGAAACAGGTGCAATTTTGATGGTCAAAGATTTGATCATTTCTCAGTGCACAGTTTAAAGTTTTATACAAGTGAGGAGTCAAAATCTAACTTGGAAGGTAAGCCCTCTATGGCTAAAAGCATTTGCACAAACGGGTTCTAGTTTGAGAGAACCAAGTGTTAGAAGTTATAGGTGTCTCAATCGACTTCTCAGAAGAACAGTTTTAGACATAGGTGAATTGATGAGATCATTTCTCAAGCTCTACTGATTCTTTTGAAATGATTTAACTTGGAGAAGGTGCATAAACTGAAGGCGATACCTTGTGCAAAATTTTATCAAAACTTTTACACATTCGATAAGTCAATGAGAGATTTATGTGCAGTAAACTTTCTGTGTAGTCATCTTGTTCACAGTTTGCTCAAAATTTTGATAATTGAGTATTGATCCTCTAACTTGGTGAAGGTTTTGAGTTACTCTTGATATAGAGGTGCTCTAATTTCAAGAGTACCTTGTTCTTTTGGAGATTAACACTCTCCATCAGTGGTATCAGACTAGGAAGTATGAAAATTGAAGAAAGGAGGACCCCGACTGCTGCAGTCATAAAGAATTCAACAATTAAAGACTCAAAAGGTGAAAGCTTGAGAGCAAATCTTGAGAAGGAGGCCATACGACATCAAGGAAGACAAAAGGAACTTCATTCAAAGTAAAGGTAACCTTATTCCTCATAAAGCTAGAAGGATTTAATACACAGATGAAGAAAGGATGGGAGATTCTCTTCAAATAGAGAAGTTGGATAGAGAGAACTATCCAGCATGGTCAATCTGGATGGAAGCTCACCTTATGAGCAAATATTTGATAGCTTATATTACGGGTGAAGAAGAAAAGCTTCAGTTGAGGGATCCTAGTGTTCCAAGTAGGGAGGAATTATCAAATTTCAAGACTTGGATGAAGAGAGATGCTCAATCCAGGAGCATTATCTATATGGCAGTCAATGATTACTTGCTACCTCACATTAGAGGTCTTGAAAGTGAAAGTGATATATGGAATGCTTTGTTGGAGCATTTCCAAAACACCACAAAGTCAAGGAAGGCATCCTTGCGGGCAGAGTTTACCACATTCAAGAAGAAGGCCTCTCAATCCATCTCAGATTATGTAAGAAGAATGGAGGACATTGCAGATGCATGAGGAGCAGTTGATGAAGACATTGAGGAGGATGAATTGGTAAGGCAAGGTTTGAGAGGTGATGACAAATGGAAGCCATTCATTTTGTCTACTGAATTATCACTTGATCATTCCACTCCTGATTTAATTCAGTTGCTAGGACATATGCTAACCTTTGAGCAGGATGTCAAAGGTGAAAGTGATAAGAGTGCAGGTCAAGCAATGTGTTCAAACGATAAGAATAGCAAAGGATAAGAAAATGAAGAATAGCAAAGGGAAGCAACAAGAAAATGAAGATGAGGATACAACTAGCCAAGCTAACTTCCTAAGAGGAAGAGGAGGTCGCAAAGATAGAGGAAGAGGCAGAAGTAATAAAGATGGAGGAAAAGCTTGCTGGATTTGTGGTAAGACAAATCACTTAGCTAATGATTGTTGGTATAATACTCAGAACAATGGTGGATATAATCAGAACTTTAATTCAAGAGGAAGATGTGGCAGAAATCAAAGAGGTAATTTCAGAGGTAGAGGTAGTAGAGGTTATTTTGGAAGAAATGCAGGTAGAGGATTCCAAAGTCAACAATACAACAATACCTACTACAATTCTGCTTCAGATCAGAAGGAGGATTCAACATTGATAATGAATGCAACTTGTGAAAGGCAAAGTGAAGAAAAAAGAGTCTTCTACATTCACTCAAGGTGTAGCAATCATCTAAGTGGCAACATAGCATTGATGATTGATTTGGAGAATAAGGTAACTAATCATGTAGTTCAAACAGGTGAGAATACAAAGCACAATGTAAAGTCAATTGGATCAGTGAAGGCCAAGGATGGAAGTACTCTTTTGAGTAAGGTCTTGTATGTTCCTACAATTCCTAAGAATCTGATAAGTACAGACCCAACCATACGAGGCATGAAGGAAGTTGGTAAAAAGTTGGTTTGGTTCATAAATTATACATAAAGTTAATGATAATAATACTTATGTTTTAAAAGAATTAGATAAAATTAGTTCTAAAGTTACTTTTGCATAGAAACAGGTAAAACTTTTGAAAAGGAGAGAAGGATATGACATTGAGAATCAAAAAAGCCTTTGAGAAAATTTAGTGAATCACCTTCTAGGTACTTTAATTCGGGATGAAGAGTTAGTTCACTATAAGATAATGCCTTGCTTTCATTCTCTTTCTAGAATGTCTAATCTTGCAGGGCACAAAAATTATACCCTAAGGTAGACTTGAACCTAGGGTATCTCAAACATTATTATGCAAATTGAAGAGTTGAATGTTTTTGTCTTTCACAAGCTTTTTGGGGTTCTACATTATTTTTGAGTTACAAGGCCCAAAATATTGTGGATTTTCCAACAATAAAAAAGTGGGCATCTTTGGGCTTCTCTATTATTATTCAAATCCATGATTTTGATGCATATGTGTTCTAATGGATATTGTGGATATTGATGAATATGTCTTTCATGCCTTTTCTTCTACTATTAATGCCACAAAAGAGAGAAACTAACAACCAAAACACATGATTTTTTATAGAAGTTTTGCATGCAACACAAAGAGGTGTGACTTTTGCTAGATTTTCTAGATCACACACTTCCTTGAGGAGGAACAATCAACTGTGTTTTACGAACATTGTTGTGATCATGCAAGAAGATGTAAAAAACCTGAGTGGCCAGGGATTTACGTGAGTGTGAGAGGTTTTCTAGATACTTGTGCTACATGCCAAGTGCATTCATCAGTTAGGCATAGAGACCCATTACATAAACCTACCCTCCTTGTATCCATTACAAGTGGGTGGTCGACCTTGTAACCATGCCCAAAGGGATAGATAAAATGACATATATTGTGCTTACGAGAGAAGACTTGACCAACCATGTGGAAGGTCGAGCTCTCCGTACGAAGAGGACTTATAATGTATGCAAATTCCTTTTAGAAGAAGTCATTTCAAGATTCAGTTATGTTGAGAAAGTGGTTGTAGACAGGGGAGAGTTGGATGAGAGAGAGGAAAAAGAGTTCTTTGATCGTCATGGAATTTGATTGTCTCTCACGACTACCTATAACCCAGAGGCAAATGTAAAGATCGAGAGAGGTCACCCTTCCATTGTGAAGGTGATCTCTAAGGCTTGCAGCGATGACATAAAGCAGTGGCCTAGATTTCTTCTATTCGCATTATGGGCTGATAGGATGACTTACACTCGGTCCACAGGTTTCATGCCTACTGAATTGATGTATTGTTAGAAGCCAGTCTTCCCCATCCAGACTCACATAGTGACATGGTGGATGCTCCCATGGAATGATGGCATGACGAGAGAAGAATTTTTATCATTAAGAATCAAGCACTTAGAGCAAGGGAATGAAAAATTGAAAGAAGCAGTCCAAAAATTAAAGGAGTCAAGGTTAAAGAACAAGATTTATTTTGACAAAACCCATTGGCTTAGACCACATAGGATTGAGGTAGATGAATGGGTATTGGTGTACGATAGTACATCCGATACTCAATAGGATGCTAGGAAGAAACTGAGCAAACGATGGTTTGGGCCATATGTGGTGACGTCTTTATTTGAAAATGGAACGTATGCACTTCGCGAATTAAACAATAGTCCTTTGAAGTCTTTGATTGCAGGAAAGAGGATAAAATTCTTCAAGAAAACAAATGAAGCGGACTATGAGATTGATCAGGAATTTCTCGAGGATACTGATGATGCTAAGGCTGATACTCATGAAGAACAATAGATCATGAAATTGAAGAAAAGCTAAATCAATCAACGATGAAGATGAACCGAATGATCAAGTGTTATGTTTCCAATCTGAAATATGTTTTCTTTTTGAAAGAGCATATGCATTGCATTGTTGTGTATGATAAAGATATGTATGAGTTTAAGAAAATCATGTAGAATGAAGATAGCAAATATCTATTATGGGTTTGCATGAAGCATGAACGACTAGAAATTATATGAATGAAATCAGTTAGTAAACTAGAGACTTTTGGGACTGAAAGCTTGGGAATATGATGACATGCTTAGACCGAGTGCATGTATATGGTGATTGATTTGAACGCTTAGTGAGGGGGATTCTTTGAGTCCTACTATTTGTCTCTTGCAAGATCTTACCTCCATATGGATCAGGATTCATGAAAAACCTTCATACTCAAGCCAGCTTATATGTGTGTGCATGTTGTTAGTGTGTTGTGATGGGCTAGTAGGCGGGTGGAACCAGCTTGGTTGGGTGATCAAGGCCACGATTTGTAGCTAGTTTTGTCGTAGGCCTGACCTATCTGTTGTCATGCGCCTGCATGGGTCGGTAGGCAAGTGCAATCACTCTAGCCAGGTGGTCAGAGCCACGAGCTAACGTCGATTTCATGTAGGGCTAACATTGTGTATGTCGTGCACTATGTCGGGGCGGGAGACAGGTGGGGTAAACTTGGCTGGACAGAAAAGTCCATGAGTCACACCCAATTTCGACATAGGCCGATTTGTGAAATAAAGATAAAAAGATAAATGCTGAGCTGAGATGAAGTGAAAATTAAAAAAAAAAAAGAAAAAGAAAATTGATAAAGTAAAATAAAAAGAAAAGATCTAATGGAGAGTTAGACAGTAGGAGATAAATAGGGGAAACAAGGCATATTCTACAAATTGAGCTAGTAGAAACTTAGTATATGCTAGTACTCAAAATGAGTTGCTCGACCTAAACCATTTGAACAAACTGAAGATCTAGAAAGCCAACGGTTTAATCATGTGATTACTTGTCAGATTGCAGAAGTAAAAACATAGTATGATATTTGTGAAGCTTGAATCTGCTTAATTTTCTTAAATTTGTACTAATCTTTATAGAGTTGCATGGAGTGCATGGAATCATATTTTTATTTTGAAAAGAAAAACATAAAAAGTAAAAAGTGTTTCAAAGGAACCCTAATATGCTTCTGTTGAATTTTGTAGGTTGGCCCATCGAGACGATGTGCAGGTTTAGTGGGGGGAAATATCGGGATGAAGTCCCTCAGGGAAGTGTGCATGAATTTTTTCAAATTTCATAGATTTCTGATTATGGAGTGATGTTTTGACCGAAAGAGGGATATGTTCTGTGCATGATTTGGCAGATTTGATTGATTCTGAGATGTGTAACCATGTTAGATATGTACAGTAGACCTGCGTGTGTAAATACCTAGCTTTTGATCCATAAACCCCTAGGTTTGACCCTTAAAAACCCTTGAAAACATGCGTTTATCCCATGAAAAATGAACTTGGACCCTTAGAAAACCCTCGGAATTTTGTTCATAATTGTAAATGAACCCTTGAATTGATGTGCTTGAGTTAATTGTAGGCAAACTCCTAATTTTCCCAACCAAAAATCCTAACTTTGACCCTTGAAATTGGCTTTTAACCTAAGTCCAAACCCTTAGATTAATTAATCTTATATATATAGTGTGAAACCAAAACCTTAGTCTAGGAAAAGTAAAAAGGAGGAAAATAAAAAATAGAAATAAAAGGTGTGATTGTCCTAGAGTAGTAAATGACCATGCAAGAGGATGTGGAATTAGAAAGTTGAGTAAGGAGGTTAGAAGTTTCTAGAAGAAAGTACAAGGGGGGAGGGGCCTATAAATAGGTGCCTAAACTCATTTGTTCCACCCTGTAGATCTTGCTTGTGGAACTTCTTTCTAGGTTACTGCGTGATTGGAGGCTACTATGGTTTTATGGAGTAAAGAGAAGACTTGAAGTAAAGCTTGGACCAAAGACCGAAGAAAAGAAAAGTTATGAAGACTTTCGAGACTCGTGGATGATCTTCTCGCACTGTAGGGGGAGGTCTACCTTATATTTGGTCGATCCGCATTGTAGCTGCGGCATATATTTGTATTCACCTGTTCCGCACTGTAGCGGATTTTCGCATTACTAACCCGCACTATAGCAGGAATCATTGAGATTTTTTTGGATGACTTTAGCATTGTATGATTGAGCTTGTGTGCACACCGA
Organism: Ceratopteris richardii; assembly: GCA_020310875.1. Taxonomy (NCBI): domain Eukaryota; kingdom Viridiplantae; phylum Streptophyta; class Polypodiopsida; order Polypodiales; family Pteridaceae; genus Ceratopteris; species Ceratopteris richardii. The sequence continues at coordinate 33,878,061 of CM035411.1, read as the reverse complement.
TCCGGTGACTTCCGTGTTTTAGCGTGGTACCTGGATTTTCTTGCCGGTCTTATGCATACACACGTCCGCTCTTCTCTTCTGAGAGGGCAAGGGCCTTATGACGATCGCCACACCAGAGAGAGGGCGAGGCACCCAGCGCATAGACTCCGCTCATCGGATGTGGGAATGGCGCACACCAGGGGCCTGATCCAACCCGACGCCGGCTTTTATCATCACCTGCTTCCTTCTCGACAGCGCCACAAGATGATCATGATTAGGAGCATGTAAAAATTGAGAGAGAACACCTACTACATATGCAAGATCAGGCCTAGTGAATGTAGCATAAATTAATGAACCAATTATGCTTCTATATAGTGTAATATCTTGTATAGCCTCTCCTTCACCTGCAACCAACTTTGTATTGGGCTCCATGGGCTAAGAAAGTGGCTTACAACCACTCATACCAAACCTGTATAGCGCATCCAACTAGTATTTTCTTTGAATCAAGAAGATGCCATTGTGTGCATAGATTACCTCTATTCCCAAGAAGTATTTTACTGTTCCAAGATCATATATCTTGAACTCCTTTCCTAGCTTCGATTTGACATCTTTAGTACCTGCAATATTGCTTTTTGTGATGATCAAATCGTCCACATAGATGCATATGTATACCGTCTTGTCTCCTTGCTTCTTCATGTAAAGTGATGGATCTCCAACACTTTCTTTGTATCCACAACTTTATAAATAATCCACTAAGCTCTGATTCGAGGCCCATGGGGCTTGCTTTAGTGCATATATTGCTTTCCTTTGCTTGCAAACATGATTTGGGTACCTAATACTAGCAAATCCTTGAGGTTGGCTCATGTAGACTACTTCTTCAAGCTCCCTATTGACGAAGGCATTCTTCACATCCAACTGATATAAGCTCCATTTCCTTGATATGTCCACTGTAATAAAAGTCCTAATTGTTGGCATTTTGGCTACGGGGCTGAAAGTTTCATCATAATCTATCCCGTAGCTTTGGGAGAAGCCTTTCGCCACCAACCTTGCTTTGTACCTAGCAATGGAACCATCTGAATTTCTTTTAATTTTGTAAACCCACTTATTACCTATCACCTTCATGCCTTTTTGAGCTGGTACCAAGCTCCAAGTATGTTTTCGTCAAGTGCTTTATGCTCTTCCTTCATTGCCTCTTGCCATTCCTTGCAATCCTTAGCTTCTTCATAACTAGTTGGTTCTTTGTCCTCGATTACCTGAGTCATAGTATGCATAATGCTTTGCAATGAAATTATCATATGTTAACCTTTGTACTGGATATCTTACTCTTGAAGACCTTCTTTCACTTCGTTTAGGTGTGGTTGCCATCTTCTTTCTTGGTTTTTCCACTCCTAGAGTTTGAATTTCTTCCATCTCTTCATCTTCCAACATGCTCTTATCCACATAGCTTCCTTCTTCAACTGAAATCTTCTCTTTGCCTTTGACTTTTCTTTCATCAGAGCTATCTCTCTTTCCCTAAGCCTTCCACTCCATGGTGAGGGCATCCTTGTGTTGCATGAGTTGCTTGGACCACTTAAATCCATGCTTTCTTGAACTCTATCATCATTCTTCAAATTTTTCTCATCTATGTCTTCAACCTGCAATGGACTCGTGCATGCATACCAAGGCTTCAACTCATCAAAGAAAACATCCCTACTTACCTTCAAATCCTTGGTTATGGGATTATACCCCTTTTGTTCCATAGAATATCCCAAAAAAATACACCTTTCAGATTTGGCATCTAACTTTGACCTCAACTCTTAAGGTACATTTACATAGCATATATAACCAAAGATTCTTAGATGTGAAATGCAAGGTTTTCTTCCACTCCATGCTTCCTCAGGGGTTAGATGATGTACACCTAATGTAGGAAATATGTTCATGATGTATGTGGCTGTATATGTAGCCTCTCCCCAATAACAATGCGGCATATTCATTTCATTGAGCATACACCTTGCTACCTCTACTATGTGTCTCTTCTTTCTCTCTGCCACCCCATTTTGTTGAGGGGTATACCTGCATGTAAATTGTCTTTTGATTCCATTGAGCTGCAAAAATTCAGAAAATTCATGGGAGAAGTACTCTCCCCTTCCATCGAATCTCAAAGTTTTGATAAACTTGTGAGATTCCTTCTCCACCTGTGCTTTGAATTTCTTGAAGTAGTGGAACACATCTCATTTGTTTCTAATGGAATACAACCATACTTTTGGTGAAAAGTCATTAATGAAGGCTACAAAATACCTATTTCCAGAAAGGGAAGCTTCTCTTGTTGGACCGCAAACATCCCTGTGAATGAGGTCTAAAACATTTGCACTTACATAGGTACTCTTCTTGAAGGGCAACCTTGATTGTTTTTCCTTGTTGGCAAGCTACACAATTTTCATGCAACATTTTAGACGTAAAATTTGGTAGGCCTCTTACCAAGCTCCTCCTTTGCATCTCCTTGAGATTTTGTAGGTTGATGTGACCTATTCATTTATGCCATATATCCAAATTCGCTATCCTCTTCTCTCCATATGTGACATACATTGAATGGTGTGGCTGATTTATGTCCATTGTGAACATTCTCCCTTGCTTCTTTCCTTTTGATATGAGCTTTCACCATACTTCATGGAAAGTAAATAATGATTCCCTTGGCTGGATGATGTGTTTGAATAATTACCTTGCCCTCTATAATTTTTATTGTTGCTTTGATTCCCTTGTCTTTGAGCTGTATGATAGCATTCATTTGCAAAATGACCATGCTTACCACATACAAAGCATCCATTTGAAGTGGGTTGTCCTCTTCCACCAAATCTTGCACCTCGTCTTCTATTTGTGGCTCTTCCACCTCTTTGACCTGCATTTTCTTATTGTTCTTGACCTCCTTGGTTGCTTTGATATCTTCCTCTTCCTCTTGTAGCACCTCGGTTGTGTCTTCCTCTTCCTCTACCTGCATACAAAAATTGCCCTTGGCTATCCTTGGCATTATGATCACCAAGGTTCATCTCCTCTATCACCATGAGAGTGATTAGTTGATCAAAATCAGGAAGAGAGTCCCTTACATACACTGAAGTTGTGAAAGCCCTCCATTTTTCATCATCCCTAAGTCCATTTAGGGTGTGGGCGACAAGATCATCATCATCTAGGGCACAATCGATTGACCCTGGTGAATCTACAATCTCTTTAACCTTTAATATCGAATCATTAGCACCTTAAGAGGGGCTTTTACTAAGATTATTTAGCTCATTCTTGAGCTGAATTTTTCTAGCTTTTGTAGAGGTTGAATACAATCTCTCTAAGAACTCCCACACCTTCTCCGATGTATCCAAATCTTGAATATGCCCTACCATAGAGTTGCTAATATGCTGAGATAAAATGAAAATGACCCTTTTTTCCCTTTCATCTCACTCTCTTACTGCTTTTCTTTAGTCATTGGTTGGATTTACCTCATCTATGTAGGGTTTTGGCTCTCCACCACTCACAAATCCCCATAAACCTTTCCCCATCAAGAAATTGCTTATTCTAAATCGCCATGGTTGGTAGTTTCCTTTTTTGAGCTTCTCAATCTGAGCATTGAGATCTGCCATGGTTCCTCCTAGCTCTTTTGACCCCCTTGATGCAATGAACTTGAAAAAGATGGCTTTTACCTCAAAAAATAGAGCTACTCCTCTTGATGAAGCTTCGTCTTTGATTTGATGATGTATTTGCTTCTGCTTATTGTCGACGTGCCCGTTCTTTGCTTCCTTCCTTCAAACTTTGATGAAGTCTTTACTTCACTTCAATAGCTCCTTTATCTCTCTTTGATACTCCACTTATAGCTCTGGTTCCACTGTTGGAGGATAAACACTCCTATGTGCACAACAAAAGCAGATGGACCCTCATAGGATCCTGAAATGTTTCAGACATAGGCTCTATATACTCTAAGTTTCTCTTTGTATATGCAGGGACTGAAAATGAAATTTTGCAGCCTTAACCTAGACTATAAGAGCTTTCAAATGAGAGTAAAATCACTCCATTTGGATACTCGATGATGCCTCAAGCAACTGCAAAAAAACAGATAACTTGATCTCTTAAACACAGAGTATGAGCTAACTAGATAGACACTAATCTGGTCATTTCTCTGCAGATGTGCAGGCACTGAACCCGAGACTTTTATCAATGAAAGTGGAACTTATAAGCTTTCCAACAAGACAAAAATCATTGAAAATAGATTCCTAATTGTTCGGTGTGTGTACAAGTGCGAGAGACACACGAGAAGCACACACAAGGATCACAAACGCAGCAAGACAGATAGAGAAGACAATGGTTGTAATAGCTCTCTCTATTGACGATGAACTGAACTGAAGTAAGAGTTGAATGATATCCCTAAGTAAAAAGTACCACCACATATGAGAGTATCAAGTATGTGGTAACATGGGGAAAAACCCTCTAGCCAGCACTAGAGTAAAAAGTGCCCATGTATAGGGAAAAGGTTCACATCAAAGCTACTCGAGGAACACATAAGTGTAACAAACCCCCCTGGAGCGAATGATGTGAACACAAACATGGACTGACAGATCAGCCCCCACAAGGTAATAAGCCTAATGCTTTGCGAAAAGCTTCAAACTTTTCCCGTGGTAGAGCTTTGGTGAATATGTCTGCCACATTATCTTGTGTAGGCACATATACCAAACCAATATCGCCTGCATGAAGGCGGTCTCTCACATAGTGATAATGCACCTCAATATGTTTGGTCCGTGCATGAAACACTGGGTTTCGTGCAATAGCCAAAGCACTCTGACTATCTATGAGAATATGGGTAGCAACATCAATCTCCATGCAAAGATCCATCAATAGGAGTCTCAGACATATACACTCCACTATCGCTATGGAAACTACCCTGTACTCAGCTTCACAACTCGATGTCACCACTGTAGGTTGCTTCTTACTCGACAGAGATATGCATGAGTCTCCAAGGAAAAAGCAATTACCACTAGTGGACACGCGAGTATCATAACAACCAGCCCAATCACTATCTATAAAAGCATGTAAGCATGGTTGAACATTTCTGCCATAAAAGAGACCTAAGCTCAAAGTGCCTCGAAGATATCTAAACACACGTTTCACCATTTGCCAATGCTTAGTGCCAGGGCTATGCATGAAGCGAATCAACTGGGAAACTGCATACTGTATATCTGGCCTTGTGTTGCATGCATATATAAGACATCCCACAGCTTGCTGATAAAGAGAAGTGTTAAATGCCTCACTGGAATCCTCAATTGAGAACTTGAATCCTATCTCAACTAGTGTGGAAACTGGCCTACAATCCTCAAAGTCAAAATGCAAAAGTAGCCTTTCAACATACTTTGCTTGATGCATAATAATTCCCCCCTCAACGGATACAAACTAGATGCCAAGATAGTAGCTCAAAAGACCAAGATAAGTGACATCAAAAGTATGCTGCAAATCAGCCATAAGAATGTGAAGTTTTGCATCACATGACCCAGTCAAGAGTATGTCAGCGACATAAAGAACAAGCACTATAAGATCAGCCCCATTTTTTGCCTACATAGAGTGTGCTTTCAATCGGACTACATGTGAAGCCAAGAGCAATCAAGTGCTTATGTATTTTGTCATACCATGCAAGTGGAGCTTGCTTGAGACCATACAAGGCTTTATGCAAGCAACAAACCATATGCTCTTTCCCTTTCATAGCAAATCGAGGAGGTTGCTTCACATAGACGTCTTCTTGCAAATCACCATTCAAGAAGGCTGTTTTTATGTCCAACTGATGCACTTTCACAATCTACCTTTGTAGCGATCAATGCTACCATCAGATTTTCTCTTAATCTTATAAACCCACTTTGTACCAATGGCATTCTTTCCTTTTGGAAATTCACATAACTCCCAAGTACTATTTCTATGTATGGAATCCATTTCTGATTGCATAGCACTCATCCAATGTGGATCATCACATGCATCTTCAAAAGAAAGCGGCTCTTCATTACATGTGGTAGCAATAAGAGAATAATCCACAAAATTAGTTGATGCATGGTGAGAGCTTGATCTTTTTCTACCAAGTAAAGGTGCACTCAATTTGCTATCCTGCAAAGTTTGTTTTAGCCACTTTGGCATAGTTTGTGCACTCTTGATAGACATGCGTTCATTATGTAAAACATCTTCAATATTTACATCATGCGTAGGCTGAATTTCATGCTCATTTTCAGCCATATTTTGCTGCAAATGTTCAACCATATGTGGTTGGAAATTTCCAACAGTTTTAATAATTTTTGGCTGAACTTTTTCAGGCATGTTTGGCTAGAAATTATCTGCATTTTGAGCCCTATTTGGCTGGAATTTTTCAGCCCTTTGAACCTCAGTTGGCTGGTCTACATGGCCATAGTCAAGTGCACCATTTTGGAACAAAGGCATGAGTGTATCGAACACATCTTGTGCGCTAACTGTTAGTTGTTTTTTGCATTGGAGTAGAGGGGAAACTGAATTCTCAGCAAATACCACATCTCGACTCACAATAATTGTGTTCATCAATGGATGTTACAAACGATATCCCTTACTTTCAGCACTATAACCAAAAAATATACATTTCTATTCCTTGTCATCAAGTTTGTGACGTTGTTGTGATGGCACAAGAGCATATGCCAAACAACCAAACACACGCATATGACTAACCATAGGCTTATGACCATTCCAAGCCTCATAAGGAGTGATGAATCTCAATGCTTTTGTAGGGTAGCAATTCAACACATAATTTGCACACATGATCGCTTCCATCCAAAACTTATCAGGAAGATGCTTTCCTTTAACCATACATCGTGCCATTTAAAGTAGAGTTCTATTCTTATGCTCGACAACACCATTTGTTGAGGTGTATATGGCACCGTACAGTGGTGTGAAATACGTCTTTTAGAAAGAAAAGCATTAAACTCATGTGACATGTATTCACCACCATGATTTGTGCGTAGAGTCAAAAGCTTTTGTGAAGAAAAATTTTCAGCCATAGCTAAAAATGCTTTGAAGCAAGAAAATACCTCATTCTTTGCTTTCATAGGATACACCCATGTATGGCGAGTAGCATCATCAATGAAGGTAGCAAAATATACATGCTTCCCAATAGATGGAGTCTTGACGGGACCACATACATCACTATGAACAAACTTCAATTTTCTTGTAGTGTGTGTATGACCATCTTTTGGAAAAGAAGCACGATACATTTTTCCAAGAATGCAACCTTCACATGCATGCTTTTCAATCGACTCAAGTGTAGGCAAGCCAATAACCATGTCCTTCTTTTGCAAGTAGAGCAATTTATTGAAGTTCAAGTGACCAAAATGAGCATGCCAAAGCTCCATTTCAGCCATGGAAGAAGTATGAGAAACTAAGGCATTCGAGGCAGCCCTCTTGTATGTATCCATGCGATACAAACCATTACATAATGTACCGGACATCACGATAACATCGCCATTGCTGAAATCATGAACCATACACTTATCATCAACAAAGTGTACATGAAGTCCAACTTTGGCAATCAACGGAACTGAAATTAAGTTCTTCCTGATACCGGGCACATACAATGCATTTTTCAAGAGAATCACACCTCCATTTGCAGCTATAAGCTCAATTTCGCCTACTCCAATGATAGGATAAGAGGCATTGTTTGCACACACCACATGTTCTCCTTTAGGTGCATCTTTCAAAGAGGCAAAAAATCTTTTGCATGATGTTATGTGCTTTGAAGCACCACTATCAAAGAACTAATATGAATCAGCCTCACTCACAACCATACATTTAGAATGTAAAGAAGCATCATAATGACATGTAACAACACATGCCCAAAAATCTTGAGCCATGTTAGCTTCATCATTCTTTGCATTTGCTGAATTTTTAGCAATAGACATGCCAGATTCCTTCTTCTTTTCATTGCATTTAGCAAGCTTTCTACACTCATCAATAGTATGACTAGCCGTCCGGCAATATTTGCATCTCTTCTTCTTTTGCAAATCACCATCATTAGAGGAATGAGTGGAAGAGGAAGCTTGAGGCTTTGGTTTTGATGAACCCAAAGCTGAACCATACTTGCTTTTCCCCTTTTGTGAGATAGCAAGTGCTTGCGTTCCCTCAATCAAACCACTCCTATTCACTCTAGATTGCTCTTCTTGCAAAAGAAGAGACACAACCTCAACAAATGCATACATATTAGGATTTCCTTTTGCAACCAAACCGAGTGTAGTAGCGAAGCTTTGAAAAGATCCCAGTAATCCTTTCAACAATGTAGAAATGAGTGATGCATCCGGAATGATCTCATCTATGTTTGCCAATTTCTTTTTCAATTCCTTGATGCGTGTCACATACACATCCACCGACTCATTTTCAGCCATACATACATCCTCAAGTTTCTTCCTCAAGTACACAACACGTGCTTCATTACGCACGGCATACAAAGAAGCATCAGTATCCCATGCCTGCCGTGATGTAGAACATGACGAATGTGTGGAACTATATGACGCTTCACTGAAAGCGCAATCAAAGCATGAGCTTGATCATCTTTTCCATCCCATCTAAGCTGCTCCTGTGTAGATGGAGAAGGAGAAACCACTGTACTCAAAGAAGAAGCTCCATCTGTGGCAATAGACTGTGAAGTAGAAGAACCTGTCGGTCTTTGATCTACATCTGCCACTATGTTCCAAAGTTGTTTTGCAACAAGAACATGATTCATCATGTAAGACCACATCGGATAGTTGGTCCCATCAATCTTATCTTCAGCTTGAAGCATGCCAAACAAGTCATTGCTACCCGCCATTTCACAAAGGAACAAGAATGTGACCAAAACTTTACTTCGACGAAAGCTGAAATAAGTGCTAAAATTTCAGCTCACAAATCGTCACTCTGATGGCAATTCTGACTGCATGAATGGCTTCGAAATGGGGGTAAAACCCCAACACAACTAAAGGAAATGTTTCTTGATTGCTGAAATTCACAGTTCTATGCTCCGAAGTCGATTTGCACTGTTAGAAGTGCGTGCGCATCGCGACGCATAAAACCGAAACTTGAGAAGAATCTGAACCTGCTGTGATACCACTGTTGGGTGTGTGGAAGTGTGAGAGACACACGAGAAGCACACACAAGGAGCACAAACGCAACAAGACACACAGAGAAGAACATGGCTGTAATAGCTCTCTCTATTGACGATGAACTGAACCGAAGTAAGAGCTGAATGATATCGCTAAGTACAAAGTACCACCACATATGAGAGTATCAAGTATGTGGTAACATGGGGAAAAAACCTCTAGCCAGCACTAGAGTAAAAAGTGCCCATGTATAGGGCAAAGGTTCACATAAAAGCTACTTGAGGAACACATAAGTGTAACACTGATGAAGGAGAAACAACAACTACAAGGCCGGGGGGTCTACCAAAATCATCTAGATAGACAGAGTGTGTAAAAGTGAAATTTCTGCAAAATATTGAGAGAATAGCTAGTAGGGGGTGAGCTTAACCAATCAAAAGCATATACATGTCAAAAGTGAGGTCCAATCACATCAAGAGATGAGCTAAATCTTCTCTAATCAACTTCTTTCCATTATGGGAATAATTTGATGCCTCCAACGCATGGAAAACAGCCTCCTTTGATTGTGGATGATGTGGAAGTTTCAATTTGGGGCATGTTCCCACACTCTGGAGCTTGAAAAACTTTCAACAAAGTAGATGAATTTCTATTTGGGAAGAGCTTTGGAGAAAATATCCACCACTTGATCTCTATTATTGATGTGATTTGGCTCCACATATCCTTTGATGACCTTCTTATGAACAAGGCGATGATGAAATTTGATATTGCTTGATAGAGAGAACTATTTGAAAGGATTATGTTTCTTTTATTGTTGCTCTTTTTACTCTGACTGTGCTGGTTGCTATGACGGTCCTGTGTCCACTAGTGGTTTTTGCTTCTTGCTTTGTAGTTCATGCATATCTTAGTTGGGCAAGAAGCACCCTACAGTAGCCACTTCTAGTTGTGAGGCTAAGTATAGGAAAAAAATTCAGAATAGATATTGTGTGTGGCTTACATGCCCTCTAACTCATTTGGATGTTTTGCCAGTCTTCCGCCACCACCATCTCCACTAACAATCAAACCGCATTGCCGTTGGCTACTATGAGAGGAGATAAGAATGTTTGGAGAAAGATATCTGCAACAAAATGTAAATTGAAGTGGTCACATGTTGTGAAGATGTACTCATGATTAACATGCAAGAACTCAAGCAAATAAAAATTGTATTCTCTTTTGTCCATGAATTATGTATTTTGAACAAAGCAATCACAAATTGATGATTACAAAGAGTTTGAAGCAAGTCAATGATCAGATTGAAGTTCAAGAAGTCATTTGAGAAAATGAAGAGATCTTAGAAGTGAAGCTTGTATACATATGTACATTACAGATGGAAATTCATATACTATGAGTGTAGATGATCTTTAGGATGATAAGGAGTAATGTAATAGATGCGGGATAAGTCTAGAAACATATGTATATGTCAATGATGTAAAGAAATAAGAGAGAGATTCATTAGAAGCCAAGTGTCAATAAAGTAGATGTGTAAAGAGTCATCTTCAGAGATTAGTGACGAGTACTTCTTTGATTTCTCTCAGCCTGGTCATGTGGATCAGGAAATATTTTCTACACAATTGATGTAGAAAATGTTATCTTCAGAGATGAGCGACGAGTACTTCTCTGATTTCTCTCAGCCTGGTCATGTGGATCAGGAAATATTTTCTACACAATTGAAGCAGCCTTCTTGAAGAAGGAAGATTCTCACTCAGAGAAGTGATAGTGGAAGATTTGGTAAATGAAGGTAACATATGTGTACATTTTGATCCATAACTGATATAGAGGTGCTCTTAAATCAGTATAGATCAAGCCTTTGGAGATTTAGAAGTCTCCAACAGTAGTATTAGAGCGAAAGGTGCAATACAAGTGAAGTAAAGGCATTGGAAGTCCCGACTGTTACAGATATTGAAGTTCCTTCTAATTGAAGACGGATAAGGTCTAATTCTTGAAGAAAACCTGAAGAAGTACAAAGCACGAGTCGAAAGGAACAAGAAGGATTAAAACTTCATATCAAAGGTACATTATAATATCATAAATCCTAGTAATTGAAGACACAGAAGACCAAAGATGGGAGAAAGGTTGCAGATTGATAAGCTAGATAGGGAGAACTATCCAGCTTGGTCTATGAGGATGGAGGCACACCTCATGAGCAAAGATTTGATGGCATTTATCACAGGAGAAGAAGAAAAGCTTGAGCTTGGAGATCCTAGTGATCCAACTAGGGAAGAGCTTGCAAATTTGAAGAATTGGATGAGAAAGGATGCTCAAGCTAGGAGCATCATTTACATGGTTGTAAATGATTATCTTCTACCTCACATTAGAGGATTAGAAAGTGCAATAGATGTGTAAAATGCTTTGGAAGAGCATTTCCAAAACAAAACCAAGTCAAGGAAGTCCTCATTATGGGCAAAGTTCACAAGTTTCAAGAAGAAGAGTTCACAATCAATTTCTGATTATGTGGCAAGGATGAAGGATATTGCAGATAGCTTGGGAGCACTAGATGAAGACATTGAAGAGGATAAGTTGGTAAGGCAAATACTTACAAGTCTGAGAGGAGATCAGAAGTGGAAGCCTTTCATATTGTCCATAGAATTGTCATTAGATCATTTTACTCCTCATCTTAATCAATTGCTAGGACACATGCTAACTTTTGAGCAGGACATTAAAGGAGAAAATGATAGGAGTGCAAGTCAAGCTATGTACTCCAAGGACAAGAAAAAGAATGGAAAAGGGAAGCAATCAATTGATGATGAAGGACCTTCAAACCAAGTCCATTTTACAAGAGGAAAGATGAACTTCAGAGGTAAAGGAAGAGGAGGCAAGAACAAAGAAAATACTCAAGCTTGTTGGATTTGTGGTAGAACAAATCATTTGGCAAATGATTGTTGGTATAACAATCAAAATGGTGGAAGTAATAACCAGAGATTTAATCAAAGATGTAGAGGAGGCACAAATCAAAGAGGCAACTTCAGAGGAAGAGGTTGTAGGACATCTTATGCTAGAGGAGGTGGAAGAAGTTTTCAATCTCAATCATACAACAACAATTATTATAATTATGCATCAGATTAGAAAGATGACATGACTCTCATCTTGAATGCAACACATGAAGTAGTAGGAGAAGAGTAAAGGGTGTTTTATATTGACTTAGGATGTAGCAATCATCTGAGTGGCAATATATCATCGATGACTGATATGGAAGCAAAGGTGAATGGACATACAGTTCAAACAGGAGATAATACCAAGCATAAAGTGGAAAGCATTGGATCAGTGCAGACAAAGAGTGAAAGCACACTCTTAAGCAAGGTACTTTATGTTCCTACTATTCCTAAGAACTTGATAAGCGTAGGATATATTGTGGATAAGGGATATGAAGTCAGATTCACAAATGATGGTGTTTATGTGCAAGATCCAAGTCAAGGATATAGAAATATCATTGCAGGTAAAAATGAAGGAAGGCTGTTTACTCTCAAGGTCCAAGGTAATGTGGGACAGGCATTATTTACCTGTGGAAGTCAAAAGATGTCTGAGTTAGACCTATGGCATAAAAGGCTAGATCATTTTAATGAGAGAGCTATAAAGGACATGTCAAAAAATGATGTGGTGCTTGGAAGGTCAACACATAGTGTACAAGTGTGAAGCTTGTCAATTAGGTAAAGCACACAAAAGTTCATACAATAAATTAGGGTACAAGTATTCAGATATGCTTGAGTTAGTTCATACAGATGTGTGGGGTCCTTCAAGGGACTATAGCATAAATGGATCCAGATATTATGTGTTGTTTGTTGATGATGCAACCAGATGGATTACTTTATATGTAATCAAGGACAAGTCAAAAGCATTCAAGACATTCAAGCATTATCATGCTTATCTAGAAAGGATTATAGGACAAAAGCTGAAGAGGTTGAGATCAAATGGAGAGGGAGAGAATTTCTGTAAAGAGTTTGATGATTACTTGTGGAATGCAGGTATAAAAAAGGAAGTAACTTGCAGGTACTCCCCTCAACAAAATGGAGTTGTAGAAAGAACAAATAGAACTCTTGTCGAATTTGCAGGAGCAATGATGAAGGAGGTGAATTGTCCAAACTACTTATGGGCAGAAGCCATCAACAATGCAACATACCTTGTGAGAAGGTTACCTTGTAAAGCTTTGGATGGAAGAACACCTTATGAAGCATGGTGGGGTAAGAAACCTACTCTTGATCATTGTAAGGTATTTGGATGTTTAGCATATGCTTATGTTCCTTCACAATTAAGACATAAGCTAGAACCCAAAGCAAAGAAGTATATGTTTATAAGGTATGATGATAGACAGATGGGTTACAGATTGTGGAGTCCATCTGAGTTAGACCTATGGCATAAAAGGCTAGATCATTTTAATGAGAGAGCTATAAAGGAAATGTCAAAAAATGATGTAGTGCTTGGAAGGTCAACACATGGTGTACAAGTGTGAATCTTGTCAATTAGGTAAAGCACACAAAAGTTCATACAATAAATTAGGGTACAAGTATTTAAATACGCTTGAGTTAGTTCATACAGATGTGTGGGGTCCTTCAAGGGACTATAGCATAAATGGATCCACATATTATGTGTTGTTTGTTGATGATGCAACCAGATGGATTACTTTATATGTAATCAAGGACAAGTGAGAAGCATTCAGGACATTTAAGCATTATCATGCTTACCTATAAAGGATTACAGGACAAAAGCTCAAGAGGTTGAGATCAGATGGAGAGGGAGAATATTTCTCTAAAGAGTTTGATGATTACTTGTGGAATGCAGGTATAAAAAAGGAAGTAACTTGCAGGTACTCCCCTCAACAAAATGGAGTTGCAGAAAGAAGAAATAGAACTCTTGTAGAATTTGCAAGAGCAATGATGAAGGAGAAGAATTATCCAAACTACTTTTGGGCAGAAGCCATCAACACTGCAACATACCCTGTGAGTAGGTTACCTTGTAAAGCTTTGGATGGAACAACACCTTATGAAGCATGGTGGGTTAAGAAACCTATCTTGATCATTGTAAGGTATTTAGATGTTTAGCAAATGCTTATGTTCCTTCACAATTAAAACATAAGCTAGAACCCAAAGCAAAGAAGTATATGTTTATAAGGTATGATGATAGACAGATGGGTTACAGATTGTGGAGTCCATCTACAAAGCAATTTCTTGTTACAAAAGATGTTACATTTGATGAGCAAAGCACATGGTATATAGGGTCAACAAATGATTATGCAAATGTTGAAGAAATACAAAGGAAAGGAAAGACAAAAGTAAGGGTGTATGAAGAAGATTTTGATGATGTTGTTTGTAAAAATAAATTTCAGGACAAGGTTGAAGATGGGCCAAGATTTGATCCACAATCAAATGTGGCTGAGACTTCAAGAAGTGCAGAGGTCAAAGATCTTTGAGAGAAAGAAAAGAACCTATCAGGTACAGTTTTGATACATCTTTCTTAACAACAAAAGATTAGGCTTACATTGTGAAGACGGAAGAAGATCCAGTCACATATGAAGAAGCTAAAGGTAAACACAATTGGGAGAAGAAAATGCAAGAAGAGTATGATGCTCTACTTGACAATGAAACATGGGAATTGGTGCCAAGACCAAAGAACCAGAAGGTCATTGGATGTAAGTGGGTGTATAAAACAAAAAGGTTTGCAGATGGAAAAGTGTCTAGATACAAGGCTAGACTTGTGGTTAAAGGTTATGCCCAAACTTATGAGGTAGATTATGATGAAACCTTTAGTCTTGTTGCTAAGATGTCTACAATTAGATCATTGATTGCTGTTGCTGCTTGTAAAGGATGGAAGTTATCACAATTAGATGTGAAGAATGCATTTCTGAATGGATATATTGCAGATGAAGTGTACATGGAGCAACGAGAGGGTTTCATGGATTCAATTGGATCAGATTATGTGTGTAACCTCAAGAAAGCTTTGTATGGTTTGAATTAGGCTCCAAGAGCATGGAAGTAGAGGCTTGTTAAGTTCTTGAATGAATGTGGATATCAAGCATCAAAGCTAGATAGTCGCTTGCTAGTGAACACAAGTGAAAATGGATATACATACATGTGTGTTTCTGTGGATGATATTATTTTCATAGGTACAGATGCTCAAGGGATCAAGGAGCTTAAGAAACAAATAGAGAAGGTGTTTAAGATAAGTGATTTGGGAAACTTATCTTATGTCTTACGAATGCAGATTGTGTATACTCAACATGGAGTATATGTTACACAAGAGAGATACTTGAAGAATCTTTTGGTCAAGCTCAACATGGAAGAGTGTAAGCCTTCAACCACACCATTGGAAGTAAATAATAAGTTGAGCAGATATGGAGGTGAATTAATGATATGAAGAAATATTAGAGTTTGGTAGGTAGTCTAATCTATGCTTCCTTGACAAGGCCAGACTTATCATAGGCAGTAGGTGTGTTATCACAATTTATGCGTTGTCCTAAGAAAACTCATTGGATTGTAGCTCAAAGGGTACTTAGATATATGAAGGGAACTCTAAATGAAGGTTTTTATTATGGATTTACTTCAGATACAAGAATCAAAGTGTTTAGTGATGCAGATTGGGTAGGTGATTCAGATGATAGAAGATCTACTCATGGCTATCTCTGTTATATTGGAGATAAATTAGTTTCTTGGTGCTCTAAGAAGGAACATACAGTTGCTTTGTCATCCAGAGAAGGTGAGTATAAAGGAATGGTAGAGGCTGCAAAAGAAATAATATGGTTAAAGACCTTGTTGACGAGCTTTGGAAGTGATCAGAGTACTCGAATTATTTTTGGAGAGAATATGAGTTCATTATATTTGGCAGTTATCCCTATTTTTCATGCTAGGACTAAGCGCATAGAGATTCAGTATCATTTCTTGAGGGAAAAGGTACTTGATAAATAGATTGAAGTATTGTATACTCCAACAAAAGAGAAAGTTGCAGATATGTTTACAAAAAGCTTAGATGGACCTTAGCTATAGAGATTCAAAGAGATGGCATGAGTAAAGAAGAATGGAATAATCACAAATTGGAGATTTAGAAGCCCCCAACATGTGTGTATGTTCATGTCTTTGTATATGTGTATGTTTGTAACTAAGTGTGTGTTAGATATGCTCAATACTCCACCCTCATGTGACCACAAATGATCCATGGTGCTCTAAGTTGTAAGGCCCCCATTATGAGGAGAAGCCATTATGAGAGCCCGGACATTTGTGGAACCCTAACTTCCAAGTTAGATGAGGTCTATGTGTGACCGTTGATGGTTATAGATGATCTTTGTGAGCCTAGCCGTCAGGTTAGGTAGGGCATAAACTTCCAGGCCATTGGGTTATCATTTAAGGTGAAAATAAAGGCCCTGTGGCGTCGCGCGGTTTCCCCATAGAACCTTAATGGGGGGAGTGCAGAGGGGGGCTTGCCCCCTTCTGCGGGGTCCGGGGGGCCTATCCCCCCGGCCCGTAGGGCCGAGACGGTAGGACTTCTGGTCGTGGAGATATTGTCGGATCATATATTTTACCAACTAATTTGTATCTCCCGACTACGTTTATCTATACCGAACCGCCTTGTAAAAGCTATATAAGCACAGCCCAGGTTGAGCTTTATATAGCATTGCGCACTAGTAAGCCCTTCATCTAGAGTCTGTCTAGATCGCCATCTAAGCTCCACAGTGGGAGCGCACGGGTGGACAGCACCATCATTGTAACTGCATTATGCTTTGCAATCTGAGAATTTGAGTTCTCTACCTCTCAGTCTGCGTCTATCTTTGTCTGCGTTTTTCTCTCAACTCTGTCTACAGGTCTATTCCGCTGTGCTGTTATTTTCTTATAGTGTGTACATAAGTATGGGTGTATGTTTATGCCTTTTTGTGTGTATGTATGTCTACATGCATATGTTTATATTTATGCGTGTATGTTTTTGTGTGTATTTATGTGTCCATGTTTATGTCTTTGTGTGTTTATGTGCATGTATGTCTACATATTTGTGTGTATGTATGCAAGTATGTGTGTATATAGGTATGTAGGTATATATGTATGTGTTTATATTTATGTCTTTGTGTGTGTATGTATGTTAGTATGTGTGTTTATGTTTATGTATGTGTGTGTGTTTATGTGTGTATATATGTGTGTATGTATGTATTTTTATGTGTGTGTGTATATGTGTTGATGTGTGTATGTACGTGTATATGTATCTATGTACGTATAAATATGTGTGATTGTGTGTATGAATTTGTGTATCTATGTGTATATAAATATGTATGAATGTTCATTTCTATATTTATTAACTATATAAATCAATCACTTTCAATAATTACAATAAAGAACAATTATGCTGAAATGATTTGTAATGAAATTGAATAAAAAAAAATTTCAAATAAAAAAATAAACACATAATTGAAATTTTTCACTTAATTGAAGCTCCTTAATTTGAATTTTGTAAATCTGAACAAAGTTTTAGTTCATAGATGGAAAGTTATGTTGTTGTTGAAGTGCTTAAACACACACCAAAAATCCCTAATTGTCAAGAAAAACTAGTGAATTTTAGTAATAGTCCTAGTGAAAGTGATTGAGATAGTGAGAGAGAGAGTAAGAACAATAAGGGACATACATGAGAAAATGTATGAATGAATGAAAAAACTTACTTGGAGTCATTGTTGTTTCATGTGGACTAAGAAAATTGCTCTTGAGAAATGAAGTGCAGAATGTGTAGGCCTTCTTTTGCATAAAAGTATCCCTCAGTATGAAAGTCGGCAAAATTGGTTAGTAGAATAGTTAGGAATTATTAGTTTTTCCATCTTTGGAGTGGTTGATATATTAATAAGAAATTAAGAGCTCCCATTAGACAATTTGCTACCAAGGCTGCAAAGAAGTCGGCTCCTGCCATTAGGGGCTTAAGAAGCCTCATCGCTTCAGGCTTGGAACTATTTCCTTGCATGAAATTTGTAAGTATAAGAAAAGCACCAAGTTGCTTATTCGAAAGCTTCGTTTTCAACGTCTGGTTTGTAAGATTGCTTAGTACTTCAAGATTGACACTAATCTCTGTGCGATTCATGCCAATAATGTTACCATTATGCCGAAGTATATTTAACTCGCACGAAGGATCATAAACTTAAGATTACTAAATTGAAATTTAACAGCGTATTTTTACACCATCGTCTTTTGATTTACGTCTTTGCATCCCGATTGTCATCTTTTTTTAAATAACAAGAAGTTTGGCCTTAGCCTACTCTCCCGGGCTTGTATTAAATAAAGAAAAAAGGAAAAGCCCAATCCTAGAAGGTTCTACATAGAATCAGAGCGATGCTTAGATACGAGGAAGAAATTCAAAGGAAACATTTGCAAAGGCTTGTATTAAATAAAGAAAAAAGGAAAAGCCCAATCCTAGAAGGGTCTACACAGAATCAGAGCGATGCTTAGATACGAGGAAAAGCTGATAAGCCCACCAAAGAGATGTGTAGCATTCTTAAAAGAAAACAAAATAGAGAAGAGATCCCTCTATTGCTAGACTCAAAAAGCGATGTATGCAATACGAAAGAAGAAAATTTCATAATCATTGAAGAACATTTTACAAGACTTTTGGGAACCTCAACTCCCCTCTCATCTCATAGATGGGACTACATGGCGGCCATCTCCAAGATATCCTCTCATAGGATCCCACACAACCTCCAATCCCTACTCAATGCCCCTCTCTTAGAAGGAGAGATTATTGAAGTTATTGATGCCCTTCCTAGAAGGAAAAGCCCAGGGCTAGACAAGCTCACTAATGAGTTCTTTAAGGCTTTAAGGTTGGTGATAGCCAACCCCCTTTGTTTGTTCTGGCAAGAGGTGCTCTAGTTTGGCATGCTCCATTCCTGTCTCAACAATGGCACCATCAAGTTACTCCACAAAAAGGGGAAAAGAACAGAATTGAGAACTGGCATCTGATTACGATGCTTCGAATGGGATATAAGGTCATTGTGAAAGTCATAGCCAATAGAATAACCTGCCATCTAAGAGCATGGTTAAGCAAGGACCAAAAAGGTTTTGTCAAAGGCAGACCAATATTGGAAGCCATTATAGATATTTGGGAAGGTCTCGACTTCATGGATGAATCAAGAAAAGATGTGGTCTTCCTCAAGATCGACTTTGACAAAGCATACAACAGGCTAGAATGGGACTATATTCTACAGTCTCTTAAAGTCCTCTGATGCAACCAGAAATTCACCAAGATGATCTTGACCCTTATGGGATATGCATCAACTCAAATTAATGTTAACAACTGTTGATGTGTAAAACACCACAAGAAATGAATTAATGTGACACTAGAACAACTCTATGGTCGCCATTAACTCATTGCCACTCAAAACTTTGAGAAATGATAGCCAAAACCAAGAACTTTACTTCTTTAGATTTTTCTAGTCACTAAAAATGACATACCTTCAGTATTTTGCTAATTTCTCCTAGCTCAAATACTATTTCTCCAAGATCTTTTACAAGCTGAAACTAGAAGGGTAGAGCTTTCCAAAAAGTTATCATATGCATGAAAGGGATCTCTAGATCTCAAGTTATGGCCTTCACAAGATGACCCTATATGACTTTCCAAAACTGGAAATTTTGCCTGTTTTAGTAAATTTCGCTGTCTAAAAATAAAAATTTGACGCCTAGCATCGACTTGCAACCAAAAGTCGATGCCAGACATCGACTTTGAGCTTTTTGAGCCACTTTTTTAGCACCAAAATTACCCCCTTGAACACACACATGAACAAGATAACTTTTATGTGGGAAGTCGATGCCACACATCGACTTTATGCTGAAACTCAATGCCAGGCATGGAGTTGCTCCACAAACATCATCTTTTCAAGAAGATTTACTAGGAGTTGCAACTCAAAAAAATAAAACACAGACTTATCAGCACAAACTCGATGCTAGGCATCGAGTTGCTTGGAAAACTTGAACTTTTGAATTCATCACACAGTAGGCAAGCATGGAGATGATGGAGAGAGTCTCATACATAGAACTTTAACTATTTCTTCTCATAGCTATGAAAAACTCAGAAGTTTACATATGCTTTCTCACTCAGAGAAGCCCGACTATACTCACTCGTACAAAATGAACTCCTTCTCACATTCTATTACTCTCTTCCACTTCTTCTCTCTCCGCGTCAGTTGATACAAACTAACTTATATAGATTTTCTTATCCTCGTGATTAAAAAAGAAACTTCTAGAACTAAAGTGAACTAACTTTACAAATATAATACACTTGTGAATTTGTCCCTTCACATAGGCATGTGGTTTTCTTCTGAAGCTTTGACCTTCAAATATATGTCCAATTAGTGATTGTTTCTCCAACAACTCCCCCTCAATCACTATTTGACATTCTCTGTTTCTTCATATCATCTTCTTTTCTTTTACTCCTGCCATGCTTTTGAATCTGCTAAATTCACACCATCCAAGCTCTTTGTCATTATGTCTACTATCTGATCTTTTGTAGAAATGTACTCCACTTCAATTTCTTTCTCCATTACCTTTTCTCTCAGGAAATGATAATGTATCTCTATATGTTTTGTTCTTGCATGAAATACTGGATTTGCTGCAAAACAAAGTGAACTCATATTATCTCCATGTATTGTAGGTATACCTTGATCAATGCCCAGGCTTTTGAACAATGTCTGCATCCATATGACCTCCTTAGCTGCTTCCACAACTTTGTACTCAGCTTCAGTTGATGATAATGCTACTGTATGTTGTTTCTTTGAACACCAACTTACAAGCTTATCATTAATGTATATCATGTAGCCATGAGTTGATCTTCTGTCATCCTGGTTACCTGCCCAAGTCTGAGTCACTATAGGCTCTCAACTTCAAAAATGATGTAAAAGGATAATATAATCCTTCCTTTATAGTTCCTTTGATATATCTGAGAACTCTTTGACCTGCAATCCAATGTGGGTCCTTTGGACAATGCATGAACTGTGATAAAACTCCCACTGCATAACTAAGATCAGGTCTTGTTAGTGTAGCATAAATCAAACTACCCACAAGAGATTGATAGTTCCTCATATCTTTGTATTCTGCACCATCATATTTACTGATCTTGTGATTAACTTCAAGTAGAGTTGAAGCTTCTCTACAATTTTCCATATCAAACTTCTTCAATAGATTCAGAAGATACCTTTCTTGTGATATATACATGCCATGATCTGTATAAGTGACTTCCATTCCAAGAAAGTATGACAACTTTCCTAAATCATTGATCTTGAATTCTTTTTCAAGTAATCTCTTTACCTCCTTGATTCCTTCATCTAAAGTACCTATGATTATAATGTCATCTACATAAATACAAATGTAGATTGTACCTTCCTCTATTCTTTTGATGAGTAGACTTGGAGTTCCTTTTGAACTTTGATATCCAAGCTCATTGAGATACTTCACCAGTCTATAGTTCCATGCTCTTGGAGCTTGTTTTAATCCATAGAGTGCTCTTCTCAACCTTTGCACACAAAATTTGGATACTTGGGATCTATAAACCCTTGAGGTTGTTCCATTTATACCTCATCTGATATGTATCCATTCAAGAATGCATTCTTTATATCCAATTGACTTAGGGTCCATCCTTTTGAAGCTGCAATAGCAATGATTGTCCTTATAGTTGACATCTTAGCTACAGGACTTAATGTCTCATCATAATCTATGCCATAGGTTTGGGCAAAGCCTTTCACCACCAGTCTAGCTTTGTATCTGGCTATACTTCCATCTGCAAGCTTCTTCACTTTTTAAACCCATTTATTTCCAATTACTTTCTTACCATTTGGTTTAGGAACAAGTTCCCATGTCTTGTTCTCCTCCAGTGAATTGAACTCTTCCTTCATTGCTTCTTCCCATTGTTTCTTACCTTTTGCTTCATCATAGTTTTGAGGTTCTTCATCATCTTTGACCATATATGCATAGTTCTTCTGAGTTATGTAAGAAGTATCATAAGAATACCTTTCTGGTTGTCTTCTTGTCCTGCTTGACCTTCTTGGTTCACATTCTTCATAAGTGTCTGGGTACACTTCTTCATCAAATATGGGAGCTTCTTCATTTCTTCTTGTTAATCCACTTCTGGATGTACTTGCTTGCATATAGTCTTCATCTCTATTCACCTGCACAATTGATTTTCCTTTCTCACATCTTCTTACCTCTTCTTCATATCCTTCAATTGTATGACTTTGATCGGCATACCAACTTTTCTATTCATCAAATGTAACATCTCTAGAAACAAGAAATTGTTTTGTTAGAGGATTCCACAACCTGTAACCCATCTGTTTTTCATCATAACCAATGAACACATATTTTTCTCCCTTTGGTTCAAGTTTATGCCTAAGTTGTGATGGCACATAAGCATATGCAATTGATCCAAACACTCTACAATGATCTAGTGTTGGTTTCTTACCCCACCAAGCTTCATATGGAGTCATTCCATTTAGAGCTGCAGATGCTATTGTTGTTTTGATTCTGGTTTGATCCTTGTTGATTATGCCAACAGTCATGAGCCAAATGATTACTCAATCCACAGATCCAACAAGACTTCTTATTGTTATTTTGATTACCTCTACCTCTTCCAAAACCTTTTGGTCTTCCTCTGCCAGTGCCTTTACCTCTTGCATAATAAACTTGAGAACTGGACTCCTCTTCATCCTTTGCTTTACCTTTATCTCCCTTCTTCTTGTTCTTCATGTACATTGCAGAACTTTGTCATTTATCTCCATCTCCCTTCAAGTCTTGCTCAAATGTGAGCATCAAACCAAGCAACTAGTTCAAATCTGGAACATAATGATTTAATGAAAGTTCTGTTGATAAGACAAAAGGTTTCCACCTTTCATCTCCTCTCAAACCTGTAAGTAATTGAGCAATCAACTTGTGATCCTCAATATCTTCATCTATGGATCCAAGACTATCTGCTAGATCCTTCATCTTAGTGACATAATCACTAACACTTTGACTTGGCTTCTTCTTGAATGTGGTAAAATCTGACCATAGAATTGCTTTCCTTGCTTTGGTAGTACTTTGGAAATGATACTCCAATGCATTCCATATATCTTCAGATGATTCCAATCCTCTGATGTGTGGTAGCAAATGATCAGAGATTGTATTGTAGATGTAGGCTTTTGCACTTGCATCCTTCGTCTGCCAATGCTTTAAAGCATCAAGTTCTTCTTTCTTTGGTCGGCTTTCATCTTCAAATACTGGCTTCTCTTCTTCACCTGTAACATATATCATGAGATCCTTACTCATAAGTAAGGCTTCCATTCTCATTACCCATGCGGGGTAATTATCTCTGTCTAGTTTGTCAATGGAGATATGATCTGCCATACTCTTTCCCTTTTGCTGCAACCTGTGAGCGTAAAGGATAAAGGATAATACCTTTTGAAGTTCTTTGTGTATGAGGATACTTCGAAAGTAATCTTTTGATGACTTGTGTCTTCAAATGCTTCACCTTTGAAACTTTAATGGAAAACTTTCCAAAACTTCTCGTACCTTTGCCGCCTTCTACTCTTTAGGACCTTTTTGCTTTGATACCACTTGTTGATGTGTAAAACACCACAAGAAATGAATTAATGTGACACTAGAACACCTCTATGGTCACTATTAACTCATTGCCACTCAAAACTTTGAGAAATGATAGGCAAAACCAAGAACTTTACTTCTTCACATTTTTCTAGTCACTAAAAATGACATACCTTCAGTATTTTGCTGATTTCTCCTAGCTCAAGTATTATGTCTCCAAGATGTTTTACAGGCTGAAACTAGAAGAGTAGAGCTTTCCAACAAGCTATGATATGCATGAAACGGATCTCTAGAACTCAAGTTATGGCCTTCACAAGATGATCCTGTATGACTTTCCAAAACTGGAAATTTGGCCTGTTTTAGTAAATTTCGCTGTCTAAAAATAAAAATTCGATGCCTAGCATCGACTTGCAACCAAAAGTCGATGCCGGGCATCGACTTTGAGCTTTTTCAGCCACTTTTCCAGCACCAGAATTACCCCCTTGAATACACACATGAACAAGACCACTTTTATGTGGGAAGTCGATGCCAGGCATCGACTTTATGCTGAAACTCGATGCCAGGCATCGGGTTGCTCCACAAACATCATCTTTTCAAGAAGATTTACGAGGAGTTGGAACTCAGAAAAATAAAACACAGACTTATCAGCACAAACTCGATGCCAGGCATCGAGTTGCTTGGAAAACTTGAACTTTTGAATTCATCACACAGTAGGCAAGCATGGACATGATGGAGAGAGTCTCATACACATAACTTTAACTATTTCTTCTCATAGCTATGGAAAACTCAGAAGTTTATAGATGCTTTCTCACTCAAAGAAGCCTGACTATACTCACTCGTACAAAATGAACTCCTTCTCACATTCTATCACTCTCTTCCACTTCTTCTCTCTCTGCGTCAGTTGATACAAACTAACTTATATAGATTTTCTTATCCTCGTGATTTAAAAAAAACTTCTAGAACTAAAGTGAACTAACTTTACAAATATAATACACTTGTGAATTTGTCCCTTCACATAGGCATGTGGTTTTCTTCTGAAGCTTTGACCTTCAAATATATGTCCAATTAGTGATTGTTTCTCCAACAACAGCCAACTTTGGAAGGTGAACAAACTAAAAAGATCAATTAGACAAGGGTGCCCGTTGGCTGGCGTTCTCTTTGCCATTGGCATGGAAGGGCTTAGCCGGCTTGTGGTACAACAAGTGGAAGTTGGTAATATCAATGGCCTCCGAGTGCCCCATGACCATGGCGAGATCACCATGAGACTTTTTGCCGATGATATGAACGCATAGTACCAGCCTGGAGATGTTTTGGAGATGCCTGGATACTTTTTGCAAAGCTTCTAGTTCGAAAATCAACCACTTAAAGACTACTTTTAGAGCTATTGTCAGGGTGCAACCCAAATTTCTCTTTGTTCATGGCTGTCAGAATATTCCTCCAGGCCAAATTTTTTGGCTTCTTGGGATTCCCTTGGGCTTTGGTATCTTGTTGGAGGAGCGTTGGAATCAGGTCCTGGCTAGACTCGAAAGCAAGTTAAACTTTTGGAGAGGTATGCAAATCAATCTTGCTGGTCGCGCAATGGTTATCAACATGTTCCTCACTTCGTCTACCATTTACTTCCTCTCTTGTTGGAGACCAAAATAGCAAGAACTATGCAAACTGGAAAGTATTTGCAGAAACTTCCTTTGGATGGGCGACCACAATAGGAGGGGAGTGCCCAAAATCAAGTGGTCCATCTGCTCTAGCCAAAGAGATAATGGGGGCCTTGGCATTTTGAGCATTGGGTGCATGGCTAACAAACTTGCGGCAAAATGGATGATTAAGGCGTGATGGAATGGGGAGGCCTCGTGGGCGAAGTTGGTCTTCAGATACAAGAACGCATTGAATTTCGTGGGATTCCTGAATTGGAAGAATCTTGACATTCTGACCTTTTGTTTTCCCCAATCCCGGTCTTCCCACAAGGCTCGGATCTTGTGTACTTCCTCTAGAGGAGTTGGAATAAAGTCAAAAGCTTCACAAGAATCAGTGAACATTGGAAGTGCGCAGCCGATATTAGACAAAATGACTCTATTTGGTTTCCAATCCATGGTATCCAGAATCTGGAATCTTGGAACATTTGAAATGCCAAGAGGCTATGGAACAAATGATTCAGAAAATGGAAACATCTCTGAAAACAAGACACCAAAGAGTGGATCAACTTTGAGGATATTGACCCTAGCATCAACATTACCTATGAAGAATAGAATACTTTGCAAAGCAGATGTCTTGCCTAGGTCTGCTCTAAAGTTTGCCTTCTCATGCGGCACGACACGCCGAGCTCGCTTGGTCTCAGATTGCACAATGGTAATTGCCTAACAAAAATCCTGAACATAACAAAAATCTCAGAAACCAGTGATTATCAGGTTAACCTTAACAAGAAGTGCTGGCTGTAGTGAATGCCGCTTCAGTGTGACATGATATTTATGGCAAATTCTTCCTGGTGGTATCTGGACCAACCTTAAGGCAAATTCTTCCTTTATTGCTACCGGTCCATCGAAGATGTTTCTCATATCTTCTTTACTTGTCCCAACTCCAACAGACTCTAGCAGATTGTTGAAAAGAAAATTTTAGATTTCAGAAACATATCAGTTGGAAGCAAACTCTATTAGGAGAAGCGATTGGATGCTTCCTCTCGCTTGTCATCTTGATCGAAGGATTTGCTAACATTTTAATTTCTCCAATATAAAAAGTCTTACTCAATCTTCAACAATTCTGTTGTGTGAGTTCTTCTGTTTAGTTTCTTACATGTGAGTTCTATCAAGCTTACTTCCATATGTGTGTATAAGGTACGTGTATCCTTCTTCATGAGAAGCGTTTTCTTCCATTGTTCCTTGGCAACGTTTCTGAACCATTTAGGGCACGCTTCTCTTTAGATATTGAAGTCCATTGATCTTATGTAGAATGAGGGATGTTGGTATCCAGTTAGTTGTCTTTCAAAAAATTTACACAATTCCTTGCACCGAACGAGGACACCAAAAATTTTCATGATTAGGATATGTGTAAAAAAACTCAATGGATGATACTGATCCGTCACAAACTTCATCATTGCAATGAGGACGTCCTATTACTTGAAGACAACATCGTTCTTGTGTGTTTTGATTTATGCGATGCGGTGTTTCTGTTTTTCTATATTCAGTCTGCATTGCCTTTAATGCAGAAGCAGTCGAGCTTCAAGCATACACCATTTCATATACATACATGCATTTCTAAAGAGCATACACCATTTCATATACATACATGCAATGTGTACAAGGTTTGAATGGAGTACATTGAATGGTCAGGCAATGAATAAACTTTATCATTACATGAACTACTTTCTAGTACCCCCGAGACACCATCTTCTTGTCTTTCGATCTATGCCCTGCAGTTTATCTTGAAAATCCATAGGAATAGTGGAAATGATCCTTGAGCAATGTATTTGAGACTCATGAGCATCGTATGATCATCTAGGCAATAATGATTTAGGAACATAGGAAATTGAAGACATCTTTGCTAATTGTTGCTTTTTGATTGACTATTGAAATCCATGGTTTGAACATGAGATGTGGATCATCTTTGTGAAGGTCCTAGTTGATTCTCAAAATAGATGTTTTATGGCCACATTTGGAGGCCCTAATTCTTTTATCCCACCTTGATTGTGCCAAACATGTTGGTTGAGCATTTTGGAGGTCGGAAATCTCTCGAAACAATATTGATGCTAGCTTTTATTGAGGACTTTAATATGGTGAAGAGCTTGGGTAACATGGGAGAAGGGTCAACTCATCAACCGTTCAAAAAAGACTACATGGGATCTCCTGTTTCAATTGATCTTACCAAGGTCAAGAGAGGTGGTATTTTATCCTTGTGCAACCCAATTCTCATCTCTCATTGGACAAGTCTTGATACGTGCTATACCCTGATGGATTTCATTTTTAGTTTTAAGATCTACCTAATGTTTCTCATTGCATTGACATTGTGATCTCCAACCATTACCCTATCTATGTGTACCTTTGCACTTTGGAAGAATGAAAGGGCTCCATGGTTTGACATTGATTTTTCTAATCTCTTTTCCTTTTTTCCTTTGTTTAAAAGAGATATGAAACTCATGTGGGAATTACCATTTCATTAAGGGTATTTCTTAACTATTCTTTATATTAAAGATTTTAGGGCCACTCAAGCTATTTATTAAGGCCCAAATAAAATTCAACAAACAAAGATGGGAGTAGTTTTTCTTATCAGGTTTACTAATTTTGAAAATGAAATGAAAAGATAAAGAGCTCTTAAACTCTAAAGCTCTACGCCAAGGACAGGTGGGCTAAGAGAGTAGACAAACCAATAAAAATGGTGTGAAATCCTTGAGAAGAAGCAAAGAAGAGAGTACATTCCTATGATATTTAAGAAGGATACAACTGTCGACTCTAAGAGAATCATTAGCACATCTATTATCATTTTTATATTTTTGTGCCCATTTCCTCTTACTTCCCATAGAAAGGAATGCATAGAGCTATCCCAAATCGTTATGAATTAGCATTGGAAATTGATTGTATATTATGGTAGTGATATGTGTGAACCCACTTAGAACAATCTGGGAAAATTTTCTTGCTCTCTAGGAGTTTTCTATCCCTTGGTTTCTATATATGCCTATAACGGTAATGAACTACTTATGTTTGTACATTCCACACTTAATAATACAACATCACTTCCTATGAAACTTCTATTTCCTCATGCATTTTATGAATTCTAATTTTCCTAATTCCAACAATTGATATTGAAGCAAGATGAATAAGAACAATGATGTAATCTACATGTTGTCTATTCAGGATGAGTTGGATGACTTCAATTACCCATTATGAGCATACATGATGCATCATGTATTGGTTCAAAGGTTTTGTGGTATTGAAATTGCGGTATGCCCAATAGATAGGTTCGTAGATGTTCTATACACCAAAAACCATGCTCACATACACAATATGAACCAAATAATATAGATGAGAGAAGATAGAGAATAAAAAAAAAGACAAGAGATGTAAATGAGCATCAAGTGCTACTCCAAAATAACTTGGAATTAAGGATGGAATGACAATACAATGTGTGTATGTACAAAAATAATAAAGAGGTTACAGAGAATTGTGCCTAAAATTGTAAGAATTGTAGAGATTGCATGCAAGGAAGCAAAATAAAAAGAAGAGTACTCACAAAATGAAAGGGTGTGAGACTCAAAAGTGAGTAGACCATGAAATGGGAAAACTCACATGGATTAGAGTGAGTTTGCCAAGAGCATGGAGTAGGCTCCTCAAGCTTCTAATCAAGTACAAATGGGGGGAGAGGTGCTCCTTATATAGAGTTGGGGGAGGGGGGACTCTACAAAGTACATAATATGTGGGATAAATTCCCTTGAAAGAGAATGAATACATAGGTAGAAGATACTCAAATACAAAAGGATATAATATTAAATGGAAATAAACTAGAAATAGAGAGTGTCCTAGACAAAAACGGGAGATGCACTATCATATTCTCAACACCCCCTTTGCAACTCCATTTTGTAGAGTATGGAGGGTGCTAGAGTATAAGAGAAAGATCCACCATGAGTATAGTAGTAGGAATGTGATGTGGTCGGGATGTTGCGCGCTTAGGGCTGCACACAGAGTGCCAAGAAAGTATCCCAGCTTGAAAGATGTCAGTAACTAGGAGATCTTCCATATTTGAAGTGCTAGATTGTACAGCTCTATTTATGAATGCTAACTTGATTCTTTAGTTCACTGGCTCTATGATTTTCTCATTCCCCCCTCCTTTCACATCAGGTTCACCAAGTATGTCGAGATGATCTTAGAAATAAGAGAGGAAGAAAGAGGTCTCTAGCTTGGGAGAGGTTTGAAGATGAATTTTAAAGGTACAAAACAACTCCCATGCTTTCACAAAGGGTGTTTCATGTTGGCATGAAAGGGTTCGGTTGCTGGTTTAAGTCAACCACCGGTAACACGGCACATCCGGGTGTTTGTGGCAAACTTAAGTGACCCAAAAACTCAAGAAGTTTGATCAGAACAATTAAAAAAACAAAAAGCCCGATTTAATGTTCTTGATAGCCCTTCGTTTTCCATCGAAACTACATTCATTAAGACTTACACAATTTCCACATTCGAATTTATAATAAATGACCTATTCAAAAAGAACATTTTTTTGGAGAACTAAGTAAAAGTCAGCGTATGGACATCTAGGTTGGTACCATAGGAGTGCGTCATCACTTAATCTACGCTCATCATAATGATTATTGAGTTTCGAATAAGGTTTTAAAATATGAAACACTGTGGGAAAAAAAACAAGCAATGAGTTCAAACAGATGTGGCAATTGAATAAGCGATTTCAAGCCGGACTTTGATCTACCTTTGGTGGATGAATGCATGAAGTTTCTCCTCCACTTTCTATTTACTCACAAAAGACGTACTCATGAGTTGATTTGGGAACTATACAGTTTTAACAACAACATTAAAGCGTGTACTTATATTCTGATAATTATATTCTATCTCCGTTATATGAGCCTTGTTAGGACAGGAAACAAAACGAATTAATACCTTTTAACATTTAGCGCAGAAGGTTTTGTTTTTTCTTGTTTACAATAATCATACCATAAAATGTACTTTTAAAACATGTCAGAAATCATTTCTTAATAGAATCCAATAGCTTTGTATTGTTCGTGTTTTTACGCAGTCTTCTTAATCAGATATATGCAACAACGTTTTTATGTTATTCAGTCCATGACTCACTTCTAACAGCGTTTTGAAATATCACAGTTCACATTTCAAGTTTACCCAAAAGTTACTAGATAAAACATCTGTACGTAGCAAGTTTCCACATTTCCTGCAATAGAAACAACTTAAAATATATATACTGTGCACACCTAATATTTTGAAATATAGGTAAAGAAGATCAAAATAGACAACTCCATGAAATGTTATGTCGGAATCAAAACAAGATGATTTACAAATTACACCGCTAGCTTGAGTGTCTTATATTTTTTCAAATTCAACGAAGATTTAGTTACATGCTATAAACTCTTCTCGTTGCCCATTAAGAGAGAGAATAGCAATGCAAAGCAGACAGCATGTTCAACACTTTATGATAATTACCCATAAGATTGATACATCATAAAAAGAACGTCAAAATCATTTTCTTGATGTTACCTCATCAGAACAGCAACGATTCATGGTATAGTGGAGTGTCAGAGGGACCCTTTGAGCAGCGTTGATCTTCACCAAGTTCTTCTGCACTTTTGCATGAATTCAGCCAAACCAAAAGTATTCAAAACAAATCTATTGCCTTTCATCAGCGTTCAGTTGATCGTAATAGTGTAGATTTGCCAAAACTGACATATAGAGCTCCATCGAATGAAATTACTAAACAGAATCAGCAAAATATTCCTCTAAATCAGAGAACTAGGAAATGTTTGTCAGGCCAGCTACTACCCCTCCTAAAGTGATGGCCCCCCGAAGATAATCACTTCTCCTTCATAAAGAAAATTGTTTTGATATTGAAAAGTCCTAGAGAAACTGCAGCAAGACTTTCTGCAGACTAAGTTAAAAACCTTCCTGAACAAGAGACTTGCGATGTCCAGAAGAAATAGATCTCGATGTGTGTTTTGAGGCGGGGAACATATGCATTGCTTCTTCTACATGAGCTGAGAAACGTTTCAAGATGGCAGTATCC
This sequence comes from Ceratopteris richardii, assembly GCA_020310875.1. Lineage (NCBI taxonomy): Eukaryota > Viridiplantae > Streptophyta > Polypodiopsida > Polypodiales > Pteridaceae > Ceratopteris > Ceratopteris richardii. The sequence goes on along the minus strand of CM035411.1, from coordinate 33,846,737 downwards.
TTCGCATCCTCACCATTGTGTACTTACTCATGGAGCATGCAATCCTGTCCATCGTGCGTGAACTCCTAGTTACATTTTCTGTTCTTCAGCTTCAGTCTCTGCCCTTTTCAGCCAGCGATCGCCTTCCATTTTCTCTATGATGCCCTCCTTTTTCACTTCGTTGTCTCCTCCTCCTCTTCTCGATTCCTTGAGCTCCATGGACCTGCTCTTCTTCATTCAAAACCTTTTCATCACTTTAAACTCAAAGCTGTGACTGTCCAATATGAGAGAAGCGTTGTCCGCCTCCCTCTCTCCTCTTGAGAAATTAAAATCCAACGCAGGTGCATAGAGCAGCAAATGCACATCAAAGCGATTAGAACCTTCTTCTCGTCTGCACTTCCCCTGTTGCCTTCTCTGCGATGGGGATATTGCCTCTTCGACTGCCAGCCACAAGGTACTCTTGATTCGCCCTGGTTTCAGGACTGCATATGAAAAATAAAACTAGCAAAATCTGAATGCCATTCTCAAATGAAGCCCCTGCTCAACATCTACTCCCCTTCGAGATGAGCTCCCCTCTACCCTCGCTGCCACCTTTCTCTCCCCCCCCTCTGAATGCACTTCTCTCTCTTTGATGTGCAATGCTGCTTTCTTTTCCCCAATGTTCGAGAGCGAGAGCTTGACAAAACCTTTCCCTCCTCTTTTGTTGGATTTCCCTTCTTTCCACAAGCGCCTCGAACCTGCCATCACATGTGTTCCAAAAACAAATAAGTTCCCACTTTTCTTTGTTAACAAAAGCTTTCATATATTTTACAAAATGGGTTTTCGGTACTTGAGAAATGTGACAAAGATCTTGCATCTAGAAATGTAGATCTTCTCCTTTGTACCCGAACACCAAAGACCTCGATAGCCTTCTGAATACGAGCAGCTCCCAAAATGTCCCATCACGTGCTTTCCCTCAAAACAACCCCTTTTTCCATATGAAAGAAAATGGTCCGTCATGACAATGCGATTATGGAGAAAGAATCTCCACAACATCCAGCACCAAGAAGAGGTGTCCACGTGGAGATCCATAGCCTCCCGATTGGATCAATCATGTGTGATTGTATCACGTCCATGTGCAATAGATAGTATGACTTCATCTGGTACGTAGGAACTTTCAAAGCTTTGATAATATCCACCATGAGATGTGTATCACAAAGAAGTAGGTCCTACAAGAATGAAATGTTAAACACAAAGCATGAAATCATAATCACAATATAGTACGTGTATGTTGTAGTTCTCCCTGGAATGTACAAAGTCCTCATATGTGTAGGTAGGTCCATGAAAGCCTCCTCTAAGTAGAGAAGAGGGCTAAAAATAAGATCCAATTGAGTTATGCATACATGTAGATGCAAGAGTATCCTGTAGCAAATTAAAAGATGTTGGACTCCATGAATGGAACACTGTATGCTTAGAATGTTATTCTAGATGAGGTAAGTGGACTCTCAAAGATATGGACCGAAAATCATGAGTGAGTTATCAGAGATTAATGCCCAACTTTATCTAAGGGGAAATGAAAACCTATGATCAATGTTAAGAAGTGTATCCATTTGAGGTGTAAATTGAGATTGTATCTTTGATTCCTCATGCTCCAAAATTGTACTATGAGTTGGAAAGTCATGTACAAACAGAGCATGTGCCACATAATATGATTGTCTGTTAGTGGAATCATCACCTCTAAATAGAAAATGGGAGGATCTAGATCTTGATATGAATCCAAAAGGGATGAACACTTAGAGTATTCATCAAAATTCTAGTCTTTGGTAACTCTAATTGAGCGACTCTTAGGGTCATAGAGCTTGTATGGCTTTTGATGATCTCTCTAACTGATGAAAATGTATTGGTTAGGCCTATCACCATCATTGTCCTGAATATAGGCATCACTACAAAAGACCTTGAAATATCTCACACTTGTTTTCTTCTAAAAGTAAGCTTTGAATGGGGTTTGGTTCTTCAAAACATGTGAGGACTCTTTGTTAAGAATATGCATTATTGTGTGTACAACTTCATCCCAAAACATTCGTGGAAGTTTCTTTGATGAAGCATAGTGTTGGACATCTAGATCACACTTCAAATCCTTTCTAGAGCAATACCTTGCTGAGTATCCTTTCTTGCTTGTACTTAACACCTTGCTTCTTCAAATATTTGGAAAAAGCATGGTTGACAAAGCCACTATCTCCATCTACTCTGATGGTCTTTAATGAACTTGGAGAGTCCGCTTGAACTATCTATGTCCACTCCTTGAACTTGGAAAGTTAATCCTCTTTATGCTTCGGTGAATAAACGCAACTGTGCCTAGTGAACTCATCTACTATCAAGAAGACGTAAAGTGATCCACTTAGTGAAGATCAACATGCACTAATGCTAAGGGCTTAGATGAGGAAATTGATGCTTCCATAGGAAAAGGGGTAATTTTTATCTTAGCACATGATTTGAAATCCAATTCCACTTGTGTGATCTTGGCTAAACCCTTAACAAGATGAGTTGAAGACATCTTTGCTAAGTAACAGGTGTTTTTTAGCCTGAAATGCCACAAGTTAAAGCTTCAAGCCTCAGCCATGAAACTTGAAAGTTTGTAGAAACCTTTCTCTTCGAGTCCTTGAGCTAAGACTTCTTTGGATTCTTGAATGATGACTTGAACTTTGTCATTATCAAATTGCATTGTCATGTTGCATTTAATAATGTCCTTCAACGAGAGAAGGTTCTTGCAAAGCCTTCGTACATAAACAACATCTCTAAGTGAATTGATCTCACGTTGTGAGTTTGTGACTTCAACTTTGCTTCTTCCTTGGATCTTAATGCACTTGTTATCTTTAAGATAAACTTGGCCTTTGTGTTCTTGAAACTCATGAAAGTCTTCTTTGTCATTGCACATGTGTGATGAAGCCCCACTTTCAAAAATCCATTCTTTTCTAGGAGTGGATGCAACAAGTGACTTGTCTATAATGGTAAGAAAAAACTCTTCACATGTGCAATGAGTTTGATGCTCAATATTTGGAGTAGACATGGTCTTGTCATTGTTGTTTAACTTGATGCAAGACTTTTCTATGTGTTCAAGCTTTCCATAAAAATTACAAGTAAACCTGTTCTTGCCCTTGTCCTTGAGACTCTTCAAGGCCTTTTTGTTCTATAGTCTTGTGGAAAGTAGCTTTGGCCATGCAAGTAGCTTGAGAATTTTTCCTAGAGTCATGGAGAAGCAAAATTCTTCTTACTTCTTCCCACGCGAGTTTTTGAGCTCTGTTGTACAGATTGGTCACAAACATTTCATAGGACCTAGGAAGCTTGTTAAGAGATCTAATCACCATGTCTTCACATGAGATCTTTTGTCCAAATGGGCTAATTTCTTTGATAATGTTCGAATTGTGCATAGTGTATTGAGGACAAATAGTGAGATTGTCAAACTTGACCTCTAAACCATAAATCTTTAAAAATGATTTGTCCTCATATAGACTTTTTAGTGTGTATCAAGCTCATGCTAAGGATAATCTACACTCAGAGTATATGAATTTCCATCTGTAATGTACATATGTATACAAGCTTCACTTCTGAGATCTCTTCATTTTCTCAAATGACTTCTTGAACTTCAATATGATCATTGAATTGCTTCAAACTTTTTGTAATCATCAATTTGTGATTGCTTTGTTCCAACACCTTGTGACTAGCCAAGAAAGCTTGATTTGCAACATGCATAATGGACCTGTTCTATCTAGACTAAAGTTCTTGCAATAAAACAGAGACTAACTCCTCAAATGTTAAGGCATTTGGATTGCATTTCATCATCAAATGAAGAGTGGAAGCAAAACTCTAATATGAATTAGGAAGACAATTCAGAATAGTCTGCGTGAGTGAACTATCAGGTAAGGCTTCATGAGCAAAAATCAATTGTTCCTTCAAATCTTTAATCTTTGTCAGAAAATTGTCCATGGAATCACCTTCATTCATGTCCTCACTCTCCAAGTGTTTTCGAAGATAACCAACACAAGCCTCATTCCTTGCCTGGTATAAAGTGGTAAGCGTATCCCAAGCATCCATAGCTATTCTACAAGAGTAAATGTGAGGAATAATGGCACGTTTGATAGATAAGGCTATCAATGCATATGCCTGAGCATCTCTGCCATCCCAACAAATTTTCTCTATAGTAAGTGCAGTAGGAACCGTAGCACAAACAGGAACATGAAGAATATCATCATCTTCAACGCCATCTATACCACCTTCAACAATTGTTATTTTAGGTATCATAGGAGGTTTTTTGACACCTAGCACAATATTCCACAGTCCCTCTGCAATCAATACATGATGCATCATATAAGCCCATAATGGGTAATTGGCATTCTCCAACTTATCTTCAACAACCAACATACGAAATACATTAGTGCTTTCAGCCATGGTCATTGAGTAAAATACCTTGATGCACAAAATTGGCTGTATCTCAAAAAGTTGTACAAAACTGCCTTGTCAAGTTTTGCTAAACATGTAGTAGGCTTTGAGATTATATTGATGAACCAAAACTAGTATATATCTTTGGCACAAAAAGATGAAATAGCTTCCATAAGTGATGCACCTTAGATGAAGCCGTGACCTGCTCTTAACCAATTGTTGGAGTTTGATGTTTACGAAAGCATGGGAACAACACAAGGAAGAAGAAGAAGCTTGGAGCACAACACACAGTACTAAATGTAATACCACTAGAATGTACAAAGATAAGTAACCCATTAGAGCAATAGGCATAGATACAAGACGGGGAGAAAACCTTGTGAAGAGGGAAAAAGTTCCTCAGTGGTCCTAGTGTGTTCACACACATCATTACCTAAATATATCAACAATAAGTGATATCAAAAGTATGTTGCAAATCAGCCATAAGAATGTCAAGTTTTACATCACAAGACCCAATCAAGAGTATTTCATCAACATAAAGAACAAGCACTATAAGATGAGCCCCATCTTTATGTACATAGAGTATGTTGGAGGAGATGGTGGATAGTCTTTAGAGATGAAGTGTTGCTTCAACCTGCTTCACACATGCCAAGAATAGCTGCTAAAGAGTGTAGTGGGACTCTTTACCTAGCTAATGATCATAAATATTCAAATATGATGTTTGGAATATGATCCACTAATCAATGGATCAAACTATAATATCCATGCTGGGATAAAATGGCCCCAAGGCAAAGTGTGATGCATCTTTCTCTACGAAAAAGGGCTTGCTAGAATCAGGCTAAACTAGTATTGGAGCACTAGTGAATGCTTATTTCATTGTCTATGACAGCGTGGTAGATAGCCATAAATTTCATGTCCCACTAGAGCCGCATTCACAACAAGCACCATTTCTTGTTCAGGGTAACGTGATAATCAATGGTTTCTTTGACGTTCGTGATTTTCGTTAGGCAATTACCATTGTGCCATGTAAGACCAAGCAAGCTCGGCATGTCGTGCCCCATGAGAAGGAAAACTTTAGAGCGGTCCTAGGCAAGACATCTGCTTTTCAAAGCATTCCATTCTTCATAGGTAATGTTGATGCTAGGGTCAATATCCTCAAAGTTGATCCACTCTTTGGTGTCCTGTTTCCAGAGATATTTCCATTTTTTGAATCCTTTGTTCCATAGCCTCATGACATTTTGAATGTTCCAAGATTCCACGTTCCAGATGCCATGGATCAAAAACCAAATAGAGTCATTGTGTCTGATACTCACCACCCACTTCCAATCTATACTAATTCTTGAGAAGCTTTTGAATTTATTCCAACTCCTCCATAGGGAGCACACAAGCTTTGAGCCTTTTGGAAAGACCGGGATTTGGGAAAACAGAAGGATGGGAATATCAAGATTCTTCCAAGTTGGGAATCCCACAAAAGTCAATGCCTTCTTGTTTCTGAAGATCCACTTGGCCCATGAGGCCTCCCCATTGCATCATGCCTTAATCATCCATTTTTTTGCAAGTTTGTTAGCCATGCACCCAATGTCCAAAATGTCAAGGCCTCCATTATCTCTTTGGCTAGAGTAGATGGAGTGCTTGATTTTGGGCACTCCCCTCCAATTATGGTCACCCGTCCAAAAAACGTTTTTGCAAATACTTTCCACTTTGGATAGCTCTTTCTCTTTTGGTCTCCAACAAGAGAGGAAGCAAATGGTAGACGAAGTGAGGAACATGTTGATAACCATTGCACGGCCAGTGAGATTGGTTTGCACAACTCTCCAAAAGTTTACCTTGCTTACAAGTCTGGCTAAAAACCTGATTCCAACACTGATACAACAAGATACCAAAGCCTAAGGGAGTCCCAAGAAGCCAAAACATTTGGCATCGAGGAATATTTTGACAGCCATGAACAAAGAGAAATTCGGGTTGCACCGTGACAATAGCTCTAAAAGTAGTCTTTGAGTGGTTGATTTTGAAACCAGAGGCTTTGCAAAAAGTAACCATGCATCTCCAAAACGTCTCTAGGCTGGTACTATGTGTTCATATCATTGACAAAGAGTCTCATGGTGATCTGGCCATGGTCACGGGGCAATCGGAGGCCCTTGATATTACCAACTTCCACTTGTTGTTCCACAAGCCGGCTAAGCCCTTCCATGGCTATGGAAAACATTAATTTGAGTTGATGCATTTTCCATAAGGGTCGAGATCAGCTTAGTGAATTTTTTACTGCATCGAGGACCTTAAGAGACTACAGAATATAGTCCCATTCTAGCCTCCCGTATGCTTTATCAAAGTCGATCTTGAGGAAGACCACATCTTGTCTTGATTCATCTGTGAAGTCGAGACCTTCCCAAATATCTATAATGGCTTCCAGTATTGACCTGCCTTTTCCAAAACCTTTCTGGCCCTTGCTTAACCACGCTCTTAGATGGAAGGGAATTCTATTGGCTATGAATTTGGCAATGAGCTTATATCCCGTTTGAAGGATCATAATCGGATGCCAATTCTCGATTCTGTTCTTTTCCCCTTTTTTGTGGATTAACTTGATGATGCCATTATTGAGACAGGAAGGGAGCATGCCAAATGCGAGTGCCTCTTGCCAGAACAAACAAAGGGGGGTGGCTATCACCAACCTTAAAGCGTTAAAGAACTCATTAGTGAGCCCGTCTAGCTTCGGGCTTTTCCCTCTAGGAAGGGCATCAATAACTTCAATGATCTTGCCTTTCAAGAGAGGGGCATCAAGCAGGGATCGGAGGTTGTGTGGGATCCTATGAGAGGATATCTTGGAGATGGCCGCCATGTAGTCCCATCTATGAGATGAGAGGGGAGTCGAGGTTCCTAGAAGTCTTGTAAAATGTTCTTCAATGATTCGAAAATTTTCTTCTTTCGTATTGCATACATCACTGTTTGAGTCTAGCAATAGGGGGATCGCTTCTATATTTTGTTTTCTGTTAAGATTCTTTTAAGAGTCTTTTAAGAGTCTTTCAACTGTAAAGCAAAACTAGTGAATTGTAGTAATAGTCCCTTATTGTTCTTACTCTCGCTCTCTCTCACTATTTCAGTCACTTTCACTAGGACTATTACTACAATTCACTAGTTTTGCTTTACAGTTAGGCATTTTTGGTGTGTGTTTAAGCACTTCAACAACAACATAAATTTCAATCTATGAACTAAAACTTACGAAGTTCACATTTATAGAATTCAAATTAAGGAGCTTGAGTCAAGTGAAAAAGTTCAATTATGTGTTTATTCTCTTATTTGAAATTTTTATTTATTCAATTTAATTACAAATAATTTCATTATAATTGTCTTTTTATTGTTACACACATAAATACACACACATACATAAACATAAACACATACACACATACTTACATACATACATACACAAAGACATAAATATAAACACATACATATATACCTACATACCTATATACAAACATACTTGCATACATACACACACAAATACATAGACATACATGCACATAAACACACAAAGACATAAACATGCACACATAAATACACACAAAAACATACACACATACACATACACACATACATATAAACATATGCATGCAAACATACATACACAAAAAAAGGCATAAATATACACCCGTACTTATGTACACACTTAGTTACATACATACACGTATACAAACACATGAACATACACACATACATATAGACATATACATACACATACACATACATGCAAATCTTAGGGTATTCATGGACAAAAGAGAATAAAATTTTTATTTGCTTGAGTTCTTCCATGTTAATCATGAGTACACTTCACAACATGTAACCACTTCAATTTACATTTTGCTGCAGATATCTTACCCCGAACATTCCTATATCCTCTCATAGTAGCCAACAACAATGCGCTTTGACTGTTAGTGAAGATGGTGGTGGCAGAGGACTGGGAAAACATCCAAATCATCCAAAGGGCATGTAAGCTACACACACTTAATAACTATTCTGAAGTTTTTCCTATACTTAGCCTCACAACTAGAAGTGGCTACTGTAGGGTGCTTCTTGCCCAACTAAGATATGCATGAACTACAAAGCAAGAAGCAAAAACCATTAGTGGACACATGATTGTCATAGGAACCAGCACAGTTAGAGTAAAAAGAGCAAAAATAAGAGCAACATAATCCTTTCAAAGATTTCTCTCTATTAAGCAATATCAAATTTCATCATCGCCTTCTTCATAAGAAGGTCATCAAAGGAGATGTGGAGCCAATTCACATCAATAATAAAGAACAAGTGATGGATATTTTATCCAAAGCTCTCCTCAAATAGAAATTCATCTACTTGAGGAGCTTTAAGAATTAGGAAACTGTATTTTGTATCTAGAAGATTTAAATATCTTGCACGGACATATGTATTTATTTAATTTTATTTCATTTTGATGTGCCAATGTACAAACAACATTATGAATGAAAAAATAGAATACAGAGAGCACATTATCATGTTGGGCACTTGGCTTATCCATATATGTCTATCTCTCCCCCATTTTTCCTCTATGAAATGGATGCACCACAACGGTTATATCCAAGAATATAGTACTCATAGAATTGAGCATCAATAAGCCATCACATATTTCACAGTTCATAGTTAAGTAACTTCCTAACCATGATAGGAAAGGGCTAGATGATACACATCAAAAGAAGAAAAATGAAGTCGAAATGTAGGAATGAAATACGCATCAGGTTGTATTCAAAAGGGTGAAGCATTTATACCACTATAAAAAGAGTGATCTTAGTAAACGTTCTAAACTACAATGTGACATGAAAAAATCTGTTTCTATTTACGTTCGGAGATTGGTTGTTTGATTGCTCTAGATAACTTTGGGTATATAGTGGGAACGTTATGATGAGCGTTCTCTAGCACAAATTAGTATTATGAGTAAGTGGTATTATAACGGGCACTCTCGAGAAACCAGATTTGGCATCCAGACATTGAATTGAGGAGAACTGCTGTTATACAGCTGCCGTTGAAGGAAGGTGATGCGGTTGTCGAAATCGCGAGTGATGCAGTCCGTTATATCAAGACCGTCTTGGAAGGTCAGTGGAAAGCATGAGTTCTCTTGCTTAATATATAAAATAGACGGAAGGTTAAAATAATCACCCTCATTAGCCTCCTTGCGGCATGAAACAACATCGTTACACAAGTTCGCAAAGTCTACCGTTAGATTCCGAAGATTGACAAGAAGCGGATCTCTGTATATCTCGCCTTCGAAGTCGACTCCGATAACATATTCTCCGAGGACGTAGGCCGGGTACATCAAGCTTGCTTGCTTACGGATCTCCATATAGAAGTGGACATCCGCGATATAGTTCGCCCTCCGAAACGCCGCTTGTATCTTGAACAAAATGAGAAACCGTATGAGCATAATTCAAAGAGGTTGAATCGAGAATATATAAACATTCTACGGTAGATGCGAAGAGGTTAAATCGAGCAAAACTTAAACATTTAACGCTAAGTGATCGTAAGTTTCTGTACCTTCAGCTTGTCAAGGTAGGCCCCCATGGAAGTAACGAAGCCGGCTCGCAGCGTAGGCGACATGGAGGGGAGAATTTCGGCCCATAATTGTCGGAAAGCATCTAAGAACTGAGTTCTTGCTGATCTTAGGAAGCCATATGTACCTTTATGTTCTGGTATTCAAGTATAAAGCTAGCTCTTTGTTGAGACCATGGTTTCCAAGTGAAGAAGAGGTACTAGGGTACCCACTTCTAGCAATATCAACTTGTACACACTTTCAGTACTCCATGTACTCAAGGGAGGTTCTCCTTCGGGAAGTATACCATGTAACATTCTTTTCTGCATGTACATTCATAGACAACATACACTATACAATCACAGAAGAAGGAAATTGAGAAGTGCATATATGCAAGAGAACTGCAACCTGACTTCCTTGCTTACTGAATAATGTAAAGTTCATATATGCTCCATGATTACGAAGGATGCAAAATGCTCAAAATGGGTAATATAGTAAGCTACCAGGTCATTCCAAAACTAGACCAAATCAATACAAAATTGCTCACTAACACAAATGAATACAACAAAGATGAAGTCTTGCTCCAAAAGAATGATCACACTCACACCAAATGACTAGGTTCAAGCCACTCAATCACATTGTAATGCTAATAGCCAATTGCTCTTGGAGGCGCACGCTCCATATACTCACCACAAAGTGACCTCCAACAGTGTGTCTATAGAAATAGAGTGTAGAGGGTGGGCAAGAAAATGGTGCTTGAACATAATGCCCAATGCCAAAGGGATGATACTAATGCCCAAAAAGTGATCTTGAATTCTCTACATGTGTGTCTATATCTCTTTTTTCTTCCTTCTCCCAATGACTATAAATCCCTTGCTTATATTCCAAGAGGCCAAAAGATGTCTATGTGCCAAAGTAGTTGGAAAAAATGGAGGGATAGACCAAATATGGCACTACTAGCCAACTTTAATTAGGTTCTCAAATTAGCTTCTGACACTGTCAGGGTTAGGCAAAAATATTTCTCACCTTAATTCACTTTATGAACTTTTTCTCATAAGAATATAATGTTCCTCTCTCCTGGCTGATATGACATCCCATGGCTTTCGTGATTGCTTGTAGGATCTCATTTGGGATCTTCAACTTAAAAGAAACTAGGTCTCCGGATTTGCAGGGTTACTATTATTATGGGAAATTTGTACTACAAGGATTGGACCGACATTTGGTTATGCTGCATACCTCCACATGAGGTGATAATAGTCATTACGGAAGCTCATGTAGGTGAGGTTGTTGGGCATTTCGGTCATCTAATTACCAGTTTGAAAAATCAAGCACGTCAGATTGTGGTGGTCCACCATGTGTGCGGATGTTTAGAAGGCACTATGGAATTGTGACCTATGTCAATGAACTGGTGAACCTCGAGATAGTCATCACTTGGCACTGCAACCCATTCTTTTGTTGGAGCCCACTTTTAGCAATATCAAACTGTACACACTTCCAGTACTCTATCTACTCAAGGGAGGTTCTCCTTAGGGAAGTATACCATGTAACATTCTTGTGTGCACGTACATTCATAGACAACAGACACTATACAATCACAAAAGAAGGAAATTGAGAAGTGCATATATGCAAGAGAATCCCAACCTCACTTCTTTGCTCACTAAATAATATAAAGGTCACAGATGCTCAAATAATGATTACAAAGGCTGCAAAATGCTCCAAATGGGTAATATAGTAAGCTAACATGTCATTCCAAAACTAGAACAAATCAATACAAGATTGGTGACTAACACATATAAATACAACAAAGATGAAGTCTTGCTCCAAAAGAGTTATCACAGTCACACGAAATGACTAGATTCAAGCTACTCAATCACATTGTAATGCTAATAGCCAACTCCTCTTGGTGGCCCACGCTCCGTATACACACCACAAACTCACCTCCAACAGTGTGTCTATAGCAATAGAGTGCAGAGAGTGGACAAGAAAATGGTTCTTCAACACAATGCCCAATTCGAAGGGGATAATACTAATGCCCAAAAAGTGATCTTGACTTCTCTACGTGTGTGTCTATGTATCTTTTTTTTTCTCCCCCAATGACTACAAATATCTTGGTTATATAGAATCCAAGAGGCCATAAAGGGGTCTATGCACCAAAGTAGTTGGCAAAAATGGAGGGTTAGGCCAAATATAGCACTCTTAGCCAACTTTAATTAGGTTCTCAATTAGCTTCTGACACCACTAGGGTTAGGCAAAAACATTCCTTGGCTTTATTCACTTTATGAACTTCTACTCGCAAGAATGTGTTCCTCCCTTTTGACTAATATGATGTCCCATGGCTTTCGTGCCTGCTTGTAGGATCGGCCATTTGCACCATTATTGATTCTCATCAACCATACATATTCTTCCCAAAGTCGGTAAATGTACAGAAACGAAGGCCTTCTCAACATTCATATTAACTTGTGTATTACTTTTCTTGCTAGCAACAATGTCTTTACCAATAGTGGAGCCATTTCTATCGAGTGTTTCCTATCCAAGATTCAAGTTCAACACCATCCTGATTTCATCTATTCCAATTGAATAATTTCTTGGACCTAATTCCACATTATGTGTGGATTTGTTAGCCTAGGAGCCTCTTAATGAAGCAATTTTATGAATGTACATGAGGTGACATTCACCACAATGTCTACACCATTGTTCATTTGAGCATCCTCTAGAAAGCTTATAAGCTTGATTCGCTCTTCCTTGACAAGGAAAAACAAGGGAACGAGGAGGCTTGATGTCCTCACCTCTCAATACAAGGCATGCCTTGGTAGTCTACTCTTGAGCCTTCTCACCCAAGGGTATGCTAATGAACATGCTCGTATGGAACTTGATGGGGTGCACCATCATCACAACAAAGAATCACGACGGTACATATAGCATGCACATTCATTGCAAATTTCTTAATGAATCTTAAGCCAAAAATCTTCAAGTGCCCATAAAAAATACGCCTAAAGAATCCAAATCTAGACACACACTCATGTGGGCACAATGAGGAAGAGGAAAAAACGACTCCACTCAAGGCTTAGTGAGGGTTGCAGGCTTGGCATGATGGCACAGGGGTGTAGACTCGGAGGAAGGCATGCTCGCGAGGGCTGCATGGCTTTGGGCTAGTGGGTTGGCAAGGCTTGGCAGTGTTGCGAACATTTGTTTTATGTAGGGTACAAGTTTCAAATTATGTAAATACCTTTGGGAAGTCTTCAAATACTTCAAGAAGGCTCATATTATTCATAAAATGTAGCAAAAATACCACGTGAGTTTTAGAACATGGTGAGTCAAATTAGTGAGTCACAAGGGAGCTTCAGTGGTGTCCTAGTGAAAGGTCGATGTGGCTAGTTCTCAAAGTCCATCAATACTTTTCTTATTTGAGCACTTGAGTCATGTAATACCTCCATCCAAGTGTCTACCACGAATTTAGATGTATTAGGAAGGTTTTAGATTAGTTTCCCATGCTATAAAAAGAGGAGAAAAGTCGTGATCTTGTGGGATGTCCAAGAGAGTCATATGTGTATCTCTACACTGCTGTAGTTTTGTATGCAGAGATTGCAGAGCTTGTATCTCCCTCATTATATATCCAATTTACATGTTTGATAGCTCATTGGAAAGCTCTTACTGTCTAATTTCTTCCTGTAACTTTTCATAATCATTGGATTTGTGAGCTGAGAGCAATACTCTCTGCAAGTAGTGTGTGTTCTCTATTTTTTATCCCTACTGAAGGTCTCCATTAAACCTCAAACTTGCAGAGATCATATCTCCTTGTGTATGTATCCAAATCATGTGTTTTTTGGCTCGGTAGAAAGCTCTTTAAGTCTACTTGTATTCTAGAAAGTTTCAAAGTCATTGGAGTTGTGAGTTAAGAGCAGTAGTCTCTGCAAGAGATGTGTGTCCTCAGGTTCATCTCTGTTTCAAGGTCTCCATTAAAGCTGCATATTGCAGAGGTCATAGCTCATTGTGTATTTATCCATTTGAGGTGTTCTATATCTTGTTGGAAAGCTCTTAGAGTCTAGTTTATGTGTGTGAGACAGATTTGGAAAATTCCAAGTGACTAAAGAGAAATTTGCTCTGCAAGAAAATTGGTCTGTGCATACAAGTTTGTGAAAAAGTCAACTAGGTCCTGTTGGGTTTCACCTACTTCTAGTTGTACTTTGGAGATCAATAAACTCCAACATTGGTATCAGAGCAAGTACTTGGAGGCTTGGAGAAGGTTATCATACCTTGACGAAGAATTTGAAGCTATCAAAGAAGCAGTTCATCATCAACACTACACAAAGGTAGAAGAAGATTGCAAGGAGGCATCTGAAGCAACATCCAAGCAAAGAAAGGTGCACATACCTCATTTACAAGGTAAATATTATATTTCTTCTCATCACACACATTGGAAAGGAGGCTTAAAGGAGGAAGCTTAGCATTTGTATTATGGGAGACCAACATGCACAAATAGAGAAGCTTGATAAGACCAATTATCAAGCATGGAAGTTTAGAATCACAGCATACTTGCAAGGTAGAGGCTTGTATGGTTTGATTGACGGCACAGATATCAAACCCATATTACCAGAGGACCCAAATCAGCAACAATTGAGGGAGTTTAGACTTTGGAATGAGAGAGACAAAAGGGTTATATTCATTTTATCACAAAATATTCAAGATTCAATGGTAGGACACATACAAGATCTAGACACAAGTAGAGATGTTTGGCTTGCATTGGAAAGGTTGTATGCTACAGGTACAAGAGCAAGGAAGATTCAACTCAAAAATGAGTTGAATAACATAAAGAAAGATACAAGGACATCAGTCAATGATTACATATTGAAAGTTAAAGAGATTGCAGATCAACTAGGATCAATTCAAGCTCATGTGGAGGACGACGACTTGGTTGCACATACTCTCAACGGACTCAAAGATGATGAGAGATGGAAACCCTTCATTACTTCAGTTTATGTCAGAGGAGAATTACCAGATTTTGATCAACTTATTGCCCTCATGGTCACGGAGGAGATGAATCTAAATGGTTCTACTTCAAATCAAAAAGGATCTCAAGGACAAGCTCTTTATGTAGGATCATCAAGAGGTGGAAACAGAGGTGGAAGAGGTTCAAATAGAGGTCAAGGAAGAAGGAGCGATGATCAAAGGACTTCAAGTGGCTTCTTCAACACAAGAGGAAGAGGAAGATCAAGCGCTAGAGGTACGAGAGGCTACTACAACTACAACCAAAGACAAAGGAGTGAAGATAATAAGAACAATTGCTATATATGTGGAAGGTATGGACACTATGCCAAAGATTGTTATCAAAATGAAAATAATCAAGGTGGTAATCGAAGAGGAGGCTATTCAAGAAGAGGTAAACAACAAGGAAATTATGCAGTTGAAGGTAAAAGTGATGATTATGATTCTCTTCTTATGATGAATGTAGAAACTAAGATGAATTGCAATAGCGATGTATGGTATGTAGATAGTGGTTGTTCTAATCACATGTCTCATGATGCTTCATGGTTTTCTAATATGCATAATCCGTCATGTAAAGGTCATGTTGAAACAGGAGATGATACAACACATAAGATTATGCAGGTTGGAGATGTTGTTATGCAGGATAAGAGCAAGAAAAATTGCTTGAAGGATGTACTTTATGTGCCAACGATCACTAAGAATTTGATGTCGGTTGGTCAAATGGTAGGAAAAGGTCTACAAGTGAGGTTTAATCATGCAGGTTGCTTCATTGAGGATCCAAAGCAAAGGAGGTTAATTGCTAGAGGTCAAAAACAAGGTAGATTGTTTACATTCAAGGTAAACCCAAATCATACAAACTATTTCTCTTATGGTATGCATCGAATAGCAGAGCTTGATCTATGGCACAAAAGGATTGGACACATGAATGTACACAGGTTAAAGGAGCTATCAAAGAAGAGGATTGTTGAAGGATTACCTGATCTTACTAAGCAACATATGGTGCATCTTTGTGAAGCATGTCAAATGGGTAAGCAGAGTAGACAACCTTTCAAGCTATGTAAGTGATGGTTTGCTAGATCTCATACACACAGATGTGTGGGGACCTACTAAAGAGGCATCCTTGGTTGGTAATAAGTACTATGTATCATTCATTGACGATCATAGTAGAATGACATTTGTGTATTTCATTAAACATAAGAGTGAGGACTTTGATTGTTTCAAGAAGTTCAAATCATATGTCGAAAAGCAAACAGGAAGGTATATTAAGAAGCTAAGATCCGATGGAGGAGGAGAGTATTTCTCTCAAGCTTTTACTGATTTTTTGTATGATGAAGGTATCAAAAGAGAAGTTACATGCAGGTATACTCCACAACAAAATGGAGTCGCAGAAAGAAGAAACAGAATCATAGCAGAAGCATCTAGAAGCATGCTTAATGATATGTGTTTGCCTAATTATTTTTGGGCTGAAGCTGTTAGCACAAGTGTTTACATTATGAATAGAGTTCCGACTGCTGGAGTTCATCATTTGACACCATATGAGGTATGGCATGGAAGGAAACCAAGTGTAAGTCATTTGAAAGTATTTGGTTGTGTATGTTATGTACATGTACCTAGTGAGGTGAGATCTAAACTTGATGCGAAATCAGAAAAATGTATATTTATTGGTTATGTAGATACTCAAAGAGGATATAGATGCTATAATTCTCATACCAATAAGGTTGTTGTGTCAAGAAATGTAAACTTTGATGAATCACTTTCATGGTATGCAGATAAGAATTGTTTGCAGGTCATGGATGAAAATGAATAAGGTGTGGTTGAAGGAGATGAATGCATAGTTCAGCCATCAGGAAGTTTAAATGATGAAAGGAGTGATTTAGATGAAGAAAGAGGATCACCTTCCAATGGAAGATTAAGGCAAGAGTCACCTCCAAGTGTTAAAAGTAAAGGTAAACTCAAACTTGTTGAAGTTAATGATGAAGGAGAGGAAATTAGTGATGTATGTGAGTATGGAGAATCATCAAAGGTTCCTAATAAGAAAGGAAGAGCATCTACATTGGAGGTAAGAAGAACTTCAAGAGTAAGTAAGCAACCTCAAAGGTATACTTATGAATCTTTCATGAATACTCATTATGCTTTTATGACAAAAGTTGAGCAGGAAAATGAACCCACATGTTATGATGAGGCCAAAGGAGATGAAAAGTGGGAGAAAGCAATGAGAGAAGAAATGGAAGCACTAGAGGATAACAAGACTTGGAATTTAGTTCCAAGTACACCAAAGCAAAAGGTAATTGGTTGCAAGTGGGTTTTTAAGATTAAAAGAAATAGTGATGGTAGTGTGTCTAGATATAAAGCTAGACTTGTCGCAAAAGGATATAATCAAACTCAAGGTGTGGACTATGAGGAAACATTTAGTCCAGTAGCAAATATGGCAACGGTGAGAACTTTGTTGGCTTTAGCTACAAGTAAAAGGTGGAATATATATCAACTCGATATAAAGAATGCCTTTCTTAATGGTGAGTTAAATGAAGAAGTGTATATGTCACAACCAGATGGTTATGTGGATGCAAAATGTCCTAATCATGTATGCAGGTTAAAGAAGGCATTGTATGGTCTTAAGCAGGCACCAAGGGCATGGAATGCAAGGTTGGTAAAGTATCTTATGCTGCAAGGATACACAGCGAGTCATGCTGATCCTTCACTTTATGTAAAACATGTAGATGGCATGTGTGTCTATGTATGCATTTATGTGGATGACTTGTTGATTACAGGGAATGATGCAAAAGCAATTGATGAGATAAAAGGTAATTTGGGAAAGGAATTTAAAATTTCAGATCTTGGTTTGCTTAGATACTTTCTTGGGATTGAAATTGTGTATAGTGATGAAGGTATGTGGTTGATACAAAGAAAGTATATATGTGATATGCTGAAAAGGTTTGGTATGCAGGAATGTAAATTTGTTTCTACTCCAATGGAATGTAATGTAAAGCTAAGCGCAAAGGAAGGTGATGAGTTGCATGATATGAATGTATATAGATCCATGGTAGGATCTTTGATTTATGCAACAAAAACTAGACCTGATATATGTTATGCAGTGGGAGTATTGTCACAGTTTATGCATGAACCTAGAGTACCTCATATGCATGCAGTGAAAAGAGTGCTTAGGTATTTGAAAGGTACCATGAACGAAGGATTATTTTATAGTCATGATGCTGATCTAACTCTTAAAGTCTTTAGTGATGCAGATTGGGCTAGAAGCAAAGATGACAGAAGATCCACAAGTGGATATGTGGTAATAGCAGGAAACAAGACATTAACATGGAGTTCAAAGAAACAGCCTACAGTTGCTTTATCTTCTACAGAGGCTGAGTATAGAGGTTTAGCATTGGCTACTACTGAGGTTATGTGGTTTAAAAAGTTGTTTCATGACTTGAATGTGCAGGTTGATGTACCACTGATATATGGGGATAACTTGAGCAGCATTCATATGACCTCAAATCCTATTTTTCATGCTAGAACAAAGCATATAGAGGTTCACTATCATTATGTTCGAGAGAAGGCCATGAACAATGAAGTGCAGGTTTCTTTTGTTGGAACAAAGGATCAAGTTGCAGATATCTTCACCAAATCCTTGGATGGACCAAAGCTTCAAAGATTCAACTATATTCTTGGCATGAAGGAAATACCCCTTGAAACTTGAGGGGGAGAATGTTGCGAACATTTGTTTTATGTAGGGTACAAGTTTCAAATTATGTAAATACCTTTGGGAAGTCTTCAAATACTTCAAGAAGGCTCATATTATTCATAAAATGTAGCAAAAATACCACGTGAGTTCTAGAACATGGTGAGTCAAATTAGTGAGTCACAAGGGAGCTTCAGTGGTGTCCTAGTGAAAGGTCGATGTGGCTAGTTCTCAAAGTCCATCAATACTTTGCTTATTTGAGCACTTGAGTCATGTAATACCTCCATCCAAGTGTCTACCACGAATTTAGATGTATTAGGAAGGTTTTAGATTAGTTTCCCATGCTATAAAAAGAGGAGAAAAGTCGTGATCTTGTGGGATGTCCAAGAGAGTCATATGTGTATCTCTACACTGCTGTAGTTTTGTATGCAGAGATTGCAGAGCTTGTATCTCCCTCATTATATATCCAATTTACATGTTTGATAGCTCATTGGAAAGCTCTTATTGGCTAATTTCTTCCTGTAACTTTTCATAATCATTGGATTTGTGAGCTGAGAGCAATACTCTCTGCAAGTAGTGTGTGTTCTCTGTTTTTTATCCCTGCTGAAGGTCTCCATTAAACCTCAAACTTGCAGAGGTCATATCTCCTTGTGTATGTATCCAAATCATGTGTTCTTTGGCTTGTTCGAACGCTCTTTAAGTCGTATTGTATTCTGGAAAGTTTCAAAGTCATTGGAGTTTTGAGTTAAGAGCAGTAGTCTCTGCAAGTGATGTGTGTCCTCAGGTTCATCTCTGTTTCAAGGTCTCCATTAAAGCTGTATATTGCAGAGGTCATAGCTCATTGTGTATTTATCCATTTGAGGTGTTCTATATCTTGTTGGAAAGCTTTTAGAGTCTAGTTTATGTGTGTGAAACAGTTTTGGAAAATTCCAAGTGACTAAAGAGAAATTTGCTCTGCAAGAAAATTGGTCTGTGCATACAAGTTTGTGAAAAAGTCAACTAGGTCCTATTGGGTTTCACCTACTTCTAGCTGTACTTTGGAGATCAATAAACTCCAACAGGCAGGATGGTGGAGGTGTGTGGAGAGGGGGGAAGGTGCGCCTCAGGGGGTAATGGGATGTGGGCTGGTGGGTTGGTGAGGAGGGGGAGAGAGAGAGAGAGAGAGAGAGAGAGAGAGAGGGGAGATAGATAGATATATATGTAGAGAGAGAGAGAGAGGAGGATAGCTGATGCAGAGTTCAAGCACTACATGTACTATAGAGTGGAGAGAGGGAGAGAGAGAGAGAGAGAGAGAGAGAGAGAGAGAGAGAGAGAGAGAGAGAGAATGTTCTAACCTTTTCAAGGGTTAAGGTGCAAACCTTCTAGTAGTACAAAAATGCCTAGATTTTACTAATCAATGCTTATGGCCCAGAGCTTTGATGATCAAAGGTTAATTGTGTCACAACCCAATTAAACTCTTGTTAGAGCTTTTTGCTTGGCCATTTTCCCTTAGATAGTAAGCACAAGACATTTGTTGAAAGACTTTATACCTGTCAAAGATGAATTGGAGCAAATAATTTACAAAGTGTGTGCCCCTATCACTAGTAATTTCAAGTGTGCAACCGAATCTTGAGAAAACACATTTGTACAAAACCTGAGCCACTGTCAGGGCGGTGCAATCTATAGTGGCTTTAGCTTCTATCCACTTAGTCACATAACATGTGGCCATCAGAATATACTTATTATGCCCAACTTGACCAGTTGGACTCATTGGATCAATGAAATCAAGACCCCATCATTCGAAAGGTGGCCATCTTGTGGAGGTGACTAATGGTTGAAAGTTCAATCATAGTGGGCTTGGAGCACATCTTTGGCAAATTTTGCATTCTTTAGCAAACTTGATTGCATCTTTTTAAATATGGGGCCACCATAGTCCTTTGTGGATGATTATGTGAGCCGATTCATGTCCCTTCAGATGCCCTTCATTTTATGTTGTTTTAAGAAAAACATTTACCTCCTCTAGATAAACACACTTTCTCAAGATACTATCTTGACAATATTTATACAAATTTCCATTTATCAGTGAATAAGATTTGTCTTTAAGAAATAATCTCCTCTTTTCTATTGGAATTAGGTGTTTTTGGAAATGTTTCGCGTAACATAACAAATATATTTGCAGATGCTCCATTTTTCGTAGTTCCCATACTTCAAACATGGTTTTTATCTATTGGCTAGTGAAATTTGTCATAAAGCTCTTTTGAAATCAAATTAATCTTTGAACAAGAATCAACTAGGGCCAAAGCAGAATATGGTTTCTTTTTTTATCTAAATTGACCTTAATCTGATGCGTGCCTCATTCCCAAAAGCTTTCCCTAAAGTTCTTTTCTGAATGTTTGCTTTCATCATCTCGCATAGTTGTACCTAGAAAATTTCTATTAACTTTATAAGCATTTCCATCTTCTTCATCTGACTCAAAAGAAAGAGATCCTTAGAGTAATTGAGTCACACTAGGAACATCTTGAATTTCCACCTCTTGTCAAAGAGGGAATCTCTTAATTTTAATTAATTTGATGAAATTTTCTTTGAACTCAATTTTAGAAATTGAAAATATTTATTTAAGTCTCATGGTCACTAAAATTTTGAAAAAAATATCATATAATATATCTTTTGCATCAATACTTTGTTCGATCTCATATATTAGAATAGCTGTAGAGGAGGTACTGGGGTATCCACTTTTATCAAAAGTAGAGAATAACGATTAAACACATCCAGTACGTCACCTACTCAAGGGGGGTTCTCTTTAGGGAAGTATACCCTTTAACATTTCTGTGAGCAGACAGAGGAATTGTACATACTCTATGAACATTAATCAACAAATGACTACAGAAGACCATATATTTCTTGATTCGAATCAGATGATTACAAGGTTGGGCAGAGTGATGCTCAAATGTGCAAGCTTAGGGCTAACATGCCACACTAAAATAAATAACCACAATGCAAGAGAGTCTTCCCTTCAGCTCAAGGGGCCAATTATATGCAGACTAACTCAGAACAATACAAATGGTAAAGAATTTCTCAAGAGAATAGAGCTTAACAACCACACTGACTCACAGAAAAATACAAAATCCAAGCCACTCTCTTACACTATAGTGCTCATAGCCCTCCACTGAGAAGCCTACCCTCTGTATCCACACTACAGAGTAGCTCCTACAATAGGCTTGAAACCACAAAGTGCAAGAGAGGTCTTCTGCACGTACGCGTATCTGAACCAATGTATCTCTAAAATTGTACCCCAAATGAGCCCAAATCCATTGTTTCTATAGGCCCAAATAGGCCAAGAGGGCCTTGCCGATTCTTCACGTCAATTGATCACGCGCCGATTGATTTCCCAAGATTGGAGGGGTAGGTCAATTATTCCCTTGATTTGAATTAGATCCTCAAAAATAGGTAGTCGCCGTGAATGGTTGGCGGCAACATTTGTTTATCCACTTTCACTTTTAATAGTTTCCTTTTTACCTTTTCACAAAAAGAGCTTCCATAATTTAGGAGCCCTTCAGAGAGTCATGAATTTGGACCAGAAAACTGATTTCTAAATGGGTGAGACATTGTGAATTCCCTTGGACGGAAGGTTCTACAACTCAAGCCTTTTGTGCTTCCGCCGTATGTTCTTCTTTGTTATCTCATCTCCAAGGGCTCTTACCACCGCAGCCCAGCACAGCACCAACCTTGCAGCAATCTTCTAGGGATAACTGGTTCAACATTCCATAAAGGAATCCACTTGCAAACAGGCTACCTGCCTTTTTGTGTCTGCAACTTCCCCAACCTCAATGGCCGAGACCCTGAAAATCTCATCTTTAAGAGATGCAATGCATCCTTTAGAACCAAGCATCACCATAGCCCAGGAGCACTATTTGGCCAAAAATGCCAGTCCACCTTGAGAATTGAAATCTGTTGACCCACATATAAGTTCACGTGCTTCATCTTCATTGGCAAAACACAAGTCTATCTGCTTAGGTGCCAAACGTTTTGCATGTGTGGGCATGTGTGTGTATGTGTGGGTGTATGTGTATGTGTGGGGGTGTGTGTGTGTGTGGGTGTGTGTGTGGGTGTGTGGGTGTGTGGGTGTGTGGGTGTGAGTGAGAATGTGCAGGTGTGTATGTATGTGTGGGTGTGCATGTGTGTACGTGAGGGTGTGTGTGTATGTGAGGATGCGTGTGAGTGTGTTTGTATGCGGGTGTGTGTGTGTATGTGAGAGTGTGTGTGTGTGTGTTTGTATGTGGGTGCGTGAGGGTGTGTTTTTGTGTGGGGGTGTGAGTGTGTGGGTGTGGGTGCGTGAGGGAGCGGGGATGCGGGAGGCTGAGGGGAGGGGGCTGCGGGGTGAGGGGGCAGGTGTAGGCGGGGGTGGTGGGCTGGTGTAGGCGGGGGTGGTGGGCGCAGGGGTGCGGGGTGAGGGGGCGGGTGTAGGCGGGGGTGGTGGGCGGGGGGCTGCGGGGTGAGGGGGTGGGTGTAGGCGGGGGTGGTGGGCGGAGGGCTACGGGGTGAGGGGGCGGGTGTAGGCGGGGGGCTGCGGGGTGAGGGGGCGCGTGTAGGCAGGGGTGGTGGGCGGAGGGGTGCCGGGTGAGGGGGCGGGTGTAGGCGGGGGTGGTGGGCGGGGGGCTGCGGGGTGAGGGGGCGGGTGTAGGCGGGGGTGGTGGGCGGAGGGGTGCGGGGTGAGGGGGGCGGGTGTAGGCGGGGGTGGTGGGCGGA
>CM035411.1:33815922-33818422 GCA_020310875.1 Ceratopteris richardii | reverse complement strand
ATTATCATAGGTTTTGACTACCACATAAGGTCCAAACCAACGTCTTTTAAGTTTCCTACGGGCATCATACTGAGAATCAAACGTACTATCATACAGTAAAACCCAATCATTAACATAAATCGGCTTTGGCCTTAGCCTATGTGATTTATCAAAATACTTCTTGTTTTTCAATCGAGAATCTTTTAGTTTAATTATAGCCTCTTCTAAACGTTCATTCCCTTGCTCTAGTTGCTGGATTCGCAGAGCTAATAAATCTTCTGTTGACAAATTATCTTCCCATGGTAAAGTAGTCCAAGTAAGAATTTGCGTATGCACAGGGAAAATTGGTTTCTGGCAATACATCAACTCTGCCGGCATATACCCCGTCGTTCTAGTGCAGGTCATTCTATCGGCCCACAACGCAAATGGCAGATAAGTTGGCCAATTCTTAATTTCTCCATTACAAGCTTTGGAAATTGCTTTAATAATAGGAGAATGCCCTCGCTCAATCTTCCCATTAGCTTCAGGGTTGTAAGCAGTAGTAAGGGCTAAGCGAATTCCATGCCTAGCAAAGAATTCTCTAGCCTCCTGCGCATCTAACTCTCCCCTATCAGCCACTACCTTTTCTACATAACCAAATCGTGAAATGACATCCTCAAGAAGAAAATTGCATACATTCAAGGTTGTCTTAGATCTTAAAGCTCGGCCTTCTACATGATTCGTAAGATCTTCACGTGCTAAGACTATATATCTCATCTTATTGATACCTTTGGGCATGGTAACTAAGTCTACAACCCATTTATAATGGATGCATGGTGGATAGGTAGGATGCAACGGATCCCTATGTTTGACTGAGGAATGAATCTGACATACGTCACATGAAGTAACATAATTTTTAACAGTAACATAAATCCCTGGCCACCAGTATCCTTCTCTAATTTTTTCATACGTAGCTACAACACCTTTATGTCCTACCCATAAAGTATCATGCATACTCTTCATGACTTGTAACTGAAGATCCTTAGTACCTAGTACTCGTTGTGGCAATCTAATTTTTCCCCTCGCATGTCTCCAAATGAAACCATCTTTCAGAAAAAAGTTGTAAGCTCTTTTCCTAATATTCCGAAATCTATTTGAAGACCATGAAGGTGCCCTAACCAAAGTACTTAAATACTTTCCAATATCCTGCCACTCTCCTTCGTATTCTTCAATATTAAACTGTTCATATGCGTATGCTTTAGAATCATAATTAATTGCATTTATTTCTAATTCTGTTTCTTCCTCATTATCAAATCTAGCTCGAGAAAGCATATCAGCCACAGGATTAGATTTACCTGCAATATGTATCAAAACAGGATTTATAAACTTGATGTATGAAATCCATCTAAGCATGGCAATGTCGGGTGATGAACAGTTTGTAATCATTCCAATCAGAGGTACACAATCTGTCTCAACTATTACATTTGCACCTATAAAATATTCTTTATCGGATTTAATGCCGTGACTAAACCCCATAGTTCTCGTTTAATTTGCGGATAATTTCTTTGCGTATCGTGTAAAATCTTTGCTCCAAATCTCACAGCATACCTATTGCCCTCTTCATCGTCCTGACCAATAACCCATCCTATTCCTATAGGGCTCGTATCAACAGTTAAAATGATAGGCTTTTGATCAGTATAATCTACTTGCTTTAAAATAGGAGCTTCAAGAAGTAATTTCTTTAACTTTTTCATAGCTTTTGAGTGTTCTTCAGTCCAAAGAAACTTTCGATTCTTCCTTAGTAAAGCATAAAGACAGTTTGCAACATGTGGCATAGTGTGGGATCCAGATGGCATAAAACACACAAGCACCAAGGAATCGTCTTACCTCACTAATATTACTACAGGTTTCAGAAATCTTGTTTATAGCGTCAACTTTAGGTGGATATGGTCTCCGACCGTAATGTCCACATAAATGCCCAACTATAAGTACCTCATTGACACCAAAAACAGATTTCTCAATGGAGAATGTGAGACCAACCTCTTCAAATCTCTGGAAAATCCTTTCACAGTCAGAGATATGATCTACTACAAACTTCCTGCAGCCAGAGGAATCTAAAGTTTCATCTTTCGCATTCTCAATACATCCTTTAATAGGAATGTCATCAATAAATGGCATGGCTATATTAGGAATGAAGTCATGTAATACTGAATTCATGGCGTTCATCATATGCGCTACTGAATTAGTAGCTCCTTGCGGCAAAGTGCACATGCGAACTAAGCCTAAAGGAGTTTTCATGGTCGTAATGTCTCTACTTTCAATAGCAAGCTGAAATTGATCGTAGCCAGAATACAAGTCTCCCATTGAGTAAATGGCATGACCAGCGAAGGCTTCAGCGAATTCCCCTACAATGGGCCGAGTACCTACATTCCTAATAGTAACCTTGTTAACAGGTTGTAAATCTTGAATGAACCGTAACTTGCCATTTTTCTTTGGAACAGTAAACCACCTATTTGAGTAGGGTGCAGACGATGGCTCTAAA